>JAUEJL010115834.1:0-36616 GCA_032274825.1 Drosophyllum lusitanicum | reverse complement strand
GACATACGTGTATTATCTTCATATGATTTTATACGTGTGTTTATATGATGTTTAGTCTTGTTTACTCACTAAGCTCTTGTAGCTTATCAGATTCCACTTTAAAAATGTTTTGCAGGTTTTATCAAAGACAAGGGCAAAGCTTCGGTTTGACTACATTTTGATAAACTCTTGAAAGACTTAACGCCTGGTTTGTAAACATCAAGTTTTTGGTACTAAACTTGTGGTTGTATTTATGTGTGTATTTTTTGATACAACAGGTTTTCAAACAAATTATGCTTCTGCTTTTACATAAAACTTTCAGATGTGAACACTTATATGTGTTTTATTTCAAATATCAAATTTTAGAATTTGGGGCGTTACAAAATGATAACGCTTTTTAAGATTTTTTTGTCTCTCTCTCTAAAGAACCATTAAATATTTTAGATATCGAAACAAATAGATAAAAATTAGTATATAATTAAATAGTAAAACACCATAGTCAATCTTTAACCTTGGAGATATCAGAGGGTGAACAAAAAAACCGAATAACCGAATCATAATCAAAATGATCGCGATAACTGAATCGAATAATTGAACCGCACAAAAAACTAGAAAGGTGGTTATTGTTTTTTCCATAAGCGACTTTTTTTAGTTCGGTTATGGACCTATGATTATTATTGTTTGGTTAACCGATTTAACCAAAATGAACCACTCATATTTTTACATTTATTCTATATACTGTATATGGTTTTGTTAGTTCATATATTAAGTTATGAAATTGAAAAAAATAAAATTTATAAACTTTATTTTCTCTATCCCATTAATTTGAAAATCTCAATTTAATGTTCAGCCTTTTTTATTGTTGGTCTTGAAATATAATATGTTTACATATTTTAAACACTTATATGTAAAAATACAATGATTATATTTTACAAAAGTCTCAAACTATAATTTCTTATTCCGGATTTAAAATAGCTCTAAAAGTCATAAATTTATTTTAAGATACATGTTTGATAAAAAAAATATTCATTAAATTATCTTGCTATTTTATCAAACTATCAACCTATAAAATAGAAGGTTAACCAATTTAACTGAAATTCATAACCAAACCGTCTTGATTAACTAAAAACCCAAATCGCTTATAACCGTAACAATTGGTTATGAAAGAGTATTAATAGGGATGATAATAGGACGAGTATCGGTTATCCAAGTCCCATATCCCATTAGAAACCATGTCTCATATCCGGTCTCATTCCTGCGGTATCCCATTATCAAATAACAATTGGGGGCGCGGGTATACCCGCGGGGTATCGGGTATCTCATTTATATTCGTAGTCTCTACGAATATAATTTTTTAAATAAAATTTTGTTTTCTAGAACTTAATGCGAATCACGTCAAACAATGTGTTGATTTTTTTAAACTATCATTTTCTAGCAACAACATTCAGCAAGTTTGACATTTAATAAATGTAATACAACTACCATACAAAGTTTAAACTATCTGATTTCATGATAATCTAATTTAAATCGTTACATGAAAATGAAACGACGTTTTTTCCGAAGTTTCAAATAGAAGTGATGACTACTACTCTTCTAATTTATATTATTTTATATATCAATAAATTGTAATATATATTGTATTAATAATAAATTTCTAAAAATATAAGTGTTCGTGATCGGGTATGTGGGATAAGGTAATTAACGGGTATTAACTAAAACCATAACCGTCTCAAACTCTCGAATTCTTTTAAAAAAAATCCGATACCCGATCTCATAACTATTTAATAGTTTGATTTTAACCAAACCAAGCCACACTGTCCAGTATATCACAAGGATCTTAAGCTGTAATACGCTATACACCGAAACAAACCAAAAAAATCCTCAAGCTTGAGGTTGAACGATAAACCCTATTTTTGGGTTGATAAAGAAAAGGGAGGCACAATCTTGAACCTTCATTAAAACCCTATTTCTACAACTCCTACCCAGTTCATTCCTTGCAAGAATTAAGCTATCCAACATATCTTTAGCCCTTTTCTACCTATCTTTCTCTCCAAGCACACCAATCTGTTAAAAGGGTTTTGGTTGTTTCTATACAACTTGGATTCTATCAATGGCGGTAGGTGGTTCTGCTGCGAAATCGAGCTCCACAGCTGGCGTTCGGATTGTTGTTGCCGGTGACCGCGGCACCGGCAAGTCCAGCTTGATTATCACCGCGGCTGCGGAGTCATTTCCGACAAATGTTCCTCCGGTGTTGCCCCCTACCAGGTTGCCGGAGGATATGTACCCTGATCGCGTCCCCGTTACTGTTATTGATACGTCTTCCAGGTATTCTCTTACTAGATTTTATAAAATTAAATATTTTTTGTTAGATAAATGTATGTAAGAATCAGTGGATGCTACTGATAAATTCTGATATTCTAAGGAAGCATAGATAACTAGGTTAGAAGGTTTAATAATCAGTATTGTTGTGACCAGAATCAGAATGGTTATCGAAAAATTGTTTCTTTAAATACTCCTCTATGAGCAGAACTAGTTTACTCAAACACTAGAAATTGATTATCAGATAATTTCTTTTAAAATGCACATCAAAACACCTGCTATATGAAATCTGTTGTGAAGAAAACGGATATTCAGTACTTTTTATGAGGCTATAGTAGTTAACTGCCAAAAATCTGAAGTATACCACAACTTCAAGATCAAAAGCAAGTAAGCAACCATTTTTGATTTTCTGAAGTGAAAATATATTTAATTATTTATTTCGAACTGAGGATGTAAGAACACATGCTTCTATATGATAGCCGTAGAACCTTGTACTTTTTAACAAGAAATTGAGTGTGGTGAATTTTGTTTATTTATTTCAGTTTGGAGAATAGAGGCAAACTTGCTGATGAACTGAAGAGAGCTGATGCAGTTGTTCTTACCTATGCATGTGATCAACCTTCTACTCTTGATCGGTTGAGTACTTTCTGGCTTCCCGAACTTCGAAGATTAGAGGCATGCCTTCTATTGGCTTTATTTGGATGGAATTTCAAGTTTATATTTCTACAATTTGTTTATACTATGTTTCTTGATATATATATGAATCTATTGCTTGCTTAATTGCTTACCATTTTAGACCTCATTTTGATTAGCAAAAATATTCTTGCATATATTAGGGAATATACCTGTGGACAAATCAAGTATATGTTAATATTTTTCAGTCTTTTAAACATAAGAACATGGAAATAAAGTTCTCTCTGATGTTTATTACCACTTGAAGTTAGATCGAAAGTGATAGAGCAATGATCAAGGTGGCTTTGCACCTTTTCTTCATCATTTACTCAAGCATTAAAGATTCAAAAAGTTGTTAATATGGAGTAGGGCATTATGAAAACCCGATGCCTTTGATATCTCTACCTTTCATTAAGCTTGAAATAGGCCTTTATATGCCCTTCACATAAAATAACATTATTTTATTAATAGTTATGAGTTTAAATGTTTAACTATCCATAGAATGGTTATCCAAGTTAGTTTAATTTTGATGGAATACATCAGAATTGACTGGAATCAATTGTTTACTCCATCGTGTGAATTTAAAATTTCCGGTGCGTATAGGGAAGCAATGGATGCAGTAACTATGTGGCCTTGCCATGAAGGATAGGATAAAAACATATTTGTACGCCACCTATCCATACGCACACACACATATATGTAGTTCTCATTATTTACTACTATTGAATGACTAGTTTTATAGGTTTATTTTTTACTGTAGGTTTAGAGCTTTCTTCCATATTTACCTCTGAATATTTCCATTTAAAGAGTTATCACATTAATGATTACCGTGTGAGGTTTATTTTAATGGCTCATCATTTCTTGGATAGTCAACAATTTGTTATTTACTTTTCCACCTTTGTTGTTTGAGCTTGCTTTAATGTCTCAATCATTTACTGATTTACTCCACTTTCATCACTCCGTGTCCAATTATAACGAAGGAAATTTGTTTTTTTCTATTATTGGATATAATACCCTGAAAGTAATAATAATAAACACCTTAGTCGAATTCCACATCGGATGTGGACAGGAGAGGTGCTGGGCTTTAAGTAAACCTTGGCCTTACATGACACAACGCGTTTTGGGGCCACAAGCATGACAGATCTCATGAGAACTCTGCAGTTAAGCATGCTTGGATGGGAGCAATCCAAGGATGGTGACCCCCTGGGAAGTTCTCGTTTGGTCGCCAGAAACAAAGCCGTGAGCCAGTGGGGCAAAGCGGACAATACTGTGTCGTGTTAAGGCTGGGTGTTACATTGGATCTACAGAAAGATGGAATAACCAGACGCGTACTATGCAGAAATTAAAAAAGAGAGAACTAATTTAACATCTTTATTCATTGTCACTTTCAAACATTCCTTTTGCTGGCAAATGTCTAGTAAACTAATACGATGTATAAACACATGTACAGGTTAAGGTTCCTGTTATCGTTGCAGGTTGTAAGTTGGATCTAAGGGATGAGCAACAAGCAGTTAGTTTGGAGCAGGTGATGTCCCCTATTATGCAACAGTTTCGGGAGATTGAAACCTGTATTGAATGTTCAGCGTATAAACATATTCAGGTAGTATATTCTTTTTAAACTTAGGAGCTTTTGTTTGTAGTACAAAGTTGTATGAAAAATCTAGCCACATTTATAATCTTTTTTATTTGCCGAAATATTGATATTAGAATTTGCTTGGCCAACTTTTAAAATTGGAAATAAGGGCCTACAATACAATTTTATCTGTGGCAGATAGTGCAAATGAAGTCATTCTGCTTTCTGTTTGCACTTCACTAAAAGTTTGGATTGAAATTAGCTTGGTTTCCTTCATAGTTAGAATTAAATGAGCGGTTTCATTAATGCTACATAAAGTCAAAATAATTAGTTTTTAATGTTTATCATGCTTGTGACTATCGGAACAAGCAACAAAAGTACAAAACAGATACATAAGCATAAAATAAGTTACCTATTTACTCCTTTTCTTAATATGAGGGACTTGGATTTTACTCCCATTTCACGAAACATCCCCTTTTTCACAGAAATACCTTCTTCAGTAATTTTATTTCGAAACACCTTGAATAACCAGAATTCGTCAAATATCAAACATGTAATCATCTGATATTATAACTTCAAATAAAAACACATTCAAACACTCTTTTCTAACAACTGGTTTAATTACAACTGATGATCAGATCCTGATTACTCAAAGCCATGCAATCACTTTCAAAACACACATCCAAACAGCCTCTAATTAGTTTCATTCATCTGGTGCTTGACTTCCAACTGACTAACAGGATTCGTTTCTGAGTTGAACTAGGTCTGTTGAGTTTTATATTTTTCTTCTCTACAATTTCAGATCCCTGAGGTTTTCTACTACGCCCAGAAGGCCGTGCTTCATCCAACGGCCCCATTATTTGATCAGGAGGCACAAACTTTGAAACCTCGATGTGTGAGGGCTTTAAAGAGGATATTTATTCTCTGTGATCATGATAGAGATGGTGCCCTAAGTGATGCAGAGTTGAATGATTTCCAGGTTTTTGTTCTGGGTCTAGTTATATCTGAGAACTTGTATTTGTCGTATGTAGAGGTCTCGAAATGAATGGGTCGGGTGGTTTTGGTAACGTGTAAAAGACGGTTCTTGGTCAAGAGTAATTCTTTTGTATGGGCTGGGTTTGGTTGACCTGAAACAGTTCTTGTCTAAATTTTGTAAATGATTAGCATGTCAAATATGATTTGAAAAATACAGTATTTTAGTAAATATCTAATTTTTGTTCCAGATAAAACGATTAAGGAGGTTTTATGCATTAGAAATACACTTTGGGCAACTTACGACCCGTTGCCTCGTAAGCTGTTTTTTTTAAATTACTTGTTTGACCTTTCATAGATATAACACAGCCTGAATTGACCAAGTTGCCACCTATAGTAATATGTTACACTAATAAATATATATATACGTTTGTCTAGCTTGTATGTATTGTTTCCTATAAAAAGGACATTTTTAGAACTTGAAGGAAAATAAATTCAATTTTATTATTGTGAACAGGTGAAATGTTTTAACGCACCTTTGCAACCATCAGAAATAGTGGGTGTAAAAAGAGTTGTGCAAGAAAAACTACCTGAAGGAGTCAATGAGAATGGTCTAACATTAACAGGCTTTCTTTTTCTTCATGCGTTGTTTATTGAAAAAGGTCGTCTAGAGACAACATGGACTGTTTTAAGAAAATTTGGTTACAACAACGATATAAGGCTTGGTGATGATCAGCTACTTCCTCCAATCAAAAGAACTCCTGATCAGGTACTTTATTTATTTATTAATTTGAGTGATTCAATATTCAATATTGGTTTAAGAGATGACGGTTCTGATTTAATGTTTTAGCTCACAAGAACGTTATCTTGAATCCTTCATATGATTGTTTTTGATGTTTCTAGTGGTTTGTTTATGTATTTTTTGTAGAGTGTGGAGCTGACAAATGAAGCTGTGGAATTTCTCAGAGGAGTTTTTACCTTGTTTGACATGGATGGTGTATGTTCTACCACCTTTTTCTTCAGGGTTCAATTTCATAGATTTAATTTTTAATTGGTTATTCTGTTTTATGGTAATCATGTGGAGCATTCAAAAGTTAGAATACAGTGATTCTTCTTATTTACATTTCTATATTATCGAAAGTGAAACTATGTTACCAGTGATATTAATATGATATATATCGTCTTTTAGTTAAATATTTCTATAGATTGAAAATATGCTCTTCTTTTAACCAGGATGGGGCTCTTAATGCACGTGAGCTAGAGGATGTTTTTTCTACTGCACCCGAAAGGTACTGTAACTTTTTCACAGTTAACATGGTTCCACATTTCCAACAAATTTATCATTTTTATTATTTTTGTTGTTGCATTTGATAACGTTTATGCATTCTTTTTTTACAATCAAAATTTTAATTTGCTCTCTTACAATACCAGTCCTTGGAGTGAAGCTCCGTATGCGAATGCTGCAGAAAAAAATGCATTGGGAGGATTATCACTTGATGGATTTTTGTCAGAGGTAATATACATTTCTGCAAACTAAACTATTTCTTTATTACTTTAAGGACTACATATTTATGGACAAAAGTTAGTAATTTGTATCTAGTTGCTTAAATAGTGTTGAAACATAACCAAAATTATTTGAAGATTCATAGACTTTATCTTCGTATCAAGTGAGACTTTTAACTTCTGCTTGCAGTGGGCTCTTATGACGCTTCTGGATCCAGTTGCTAGTGTTGAGAACCTCATATACATTGGATATGCTGGTGATCCTTCTTCTGCAGTAAGAGTTACTCGAAGAAGACGTCTTGACCGCAAGAAGCAACACTCTGACCGAAACGTCTTTCAGTGCTTTGTTTTTGGACCAAAAGAGTCGGGAAAGTCTTCATTGTTGCATTCTTTCGTGGGAAGGTCTTTCATCTAAACCAGATACCTATTTTTGATGTTGCAAAATGAGCAAGCTGGGTAACAGGTCACAATAGGCAACTATCCATTCATGTTGAAATGGTTCGGGTTGGGTTGACCCAAGGCACTTTTTGCTCTTTTTTATTTTTTAACAACTAATTGTTGTGTCAAATATGATTATAAAAGTTATATTATTTCAATAATAATGTGATTGTTTGAATAAAATGATTTTGGAGGTTTTATGCATTAAAAAAATACAATTTGGGAATTGGAGACTTTTGACCGATTCAGTTTTAGCTATTTTTTAAATTACCCATTTGACCTTTTAGAGAAGTAAACATAACCTGAATTGACTATTGGTAAATGGGTCGAAGTTGCCAACTCTACAAGTGACTGGAAAACAATGTGCAGTGGTGTAGTTCATTGTCATTTTTCATTGTGTATTTTTTTTCTTGGTGGCTAATGATTCTCATGACACTCTTTTTATTGTTTGAACTGCAGGCCATTTTCTGATGTTTATACACCATCAACCGAGGAGCGATATACTGTCAATATTGTTGATCAGCCTGATGTAAGTACATTTCTTTTTAACATCATGTTATACAGCCCTTTATCCCAATGGATGTCTTTTCTTTTCTTTCTTTTTTTTCTTACTTTTAGATATTACTAAAGGTGGTAATTTCAACTTATTTACTTATGAATGAATCATTTCATATTATTCTCTATCTTTAATGGCCAAATGGGTCAAAAATAGCTTGAAATATATTTTTAATTTAAATTTCTCAAAAATCATTTTATTAGATTAAATAGATTATTATTGAAATGGTAATATTCTTTTAATTGTAGTTAATACTAATTATTTACAATTTCTTAAATATTTGAGACAAAAATGTTTCAGGTGAACCCAACCTGACAGGTTTTCAAGCAACAAAAAGTCAGCATTTTTGATCCCTTACCCAATCGTCTTGAACCTCCCTTTTTATCACCTCCCTACCATGTGATCCAAGTGTATTACTATGTGTCTATGTGCATGCTGGACACTAGGGTATTCTGTTGCCTCTAAGACGTGAGAATGGATCAAACTAGGGATGTAAACGAGCCAAGCCGAGCTCGAACATGGTACTTATCGAGCCGGCTCGTTTAGGCTCGAGCTCGAGCTCTGCTCGTTTAAGATATACAAAGCTCGAGCTCGGCTCGTTTAAGTTATATGAAGCTCGTTAAGGCTTGGCTCGTTTAGACGCGGGGTATTATTTTGAATTTTTATTAAAAGAATATATAAAAACAAATAAATAAATAAATTAATTTTGTATATAAAGTTCGTTTAGGCTTGCGAGCCTAAACGAGCCCACTCTTTGAGGCTCGAGCTCGGGCTTATTTACTAGATGAGCTTTAGTCTAGGCTTGAGCTCGTTAAGGCTTGGCTTGTTTCGAGCTTTTAACGATCCGAGCTTGAGTAGCTCGGCCCTTCTGTAAAATTTTGTCTGAAGTATTGTAAAGCTACTAGCATATTTTTTTTTTGTTAATATATGTTTTTAGAGGATTAATTTCTCACAAGCTTGGGCCTTGGTGTAAATATTCTCATTTTGGCTCATTCTGACAGGGAACAAAGAAAACCTTGATTTTGCGAGAGATAACTGAAGATGCGATTGAAAAATTGCTGATCAATAAGGATGCTTTGGCAGCCTGTGACATAGCAGTTTTTGTGCATGATAGGTAACTGGAATTTTTTATCTTTTTGTCTAGAAATGGGCCAACTGGCAAAATTTTCAGCATGGTTAGGTAACGGGTCAAGATGGGTAAGTTTTTTGGTGTAGATTAAATTGGGTTGGGTGTCGTGAAATGCTTTTGCCAAAATCTATTGAGTTAATTATTAATAATTTGTGTGTTAAATATGATTTCGAAACAATTTTTTGAGTTTGGTCATTTGCCACGTGTATCCCAGCTGTTTTTTTCCTTCCTCTTTTTTATTTTGAATTTGTCATTTGCTGTCCAGTTCGAACGAGTCTTCATGGATAAGAGCAACAGAGTTGCTTGTTCAAGTTGCCTGTCACGGAGAAGCTACTGGGTATGAGGTCCCTTGCCTCATTGTTGCAGCAAAAGACGACCTCGAACCTTATCCAACTGCAATACAAGATTCAACAAGGGTATACATCTTTATTATTTGTTCAAGTATGGAAACATAGTAGAGGTGGCAAGATGGGTGGGTCTGGTAATGGATTTAAGTTGACTGTTGACCCATGTCATCCTTGGTACTTGTCATGACAGGCCGTGTTCGGGTTGGCTTGATCTGGAAAGACTTTTTTTATAATGTAAATAATAAATAACTAATAAATTAGTTATGATTGCAATCATTATTATTAGAATAATGGTATAAATCGTTGAATTGATTAGATAAAAGATTCAAACAAAAAGTAAAAGATTCAAACAAAATCAAGGTTTTCTTTTGACCCAAATTGCCACCTCTAGAATAAAGGTAAAAGATTCAAACAAAAAGTCAATCGAAATTCTATTGACGCATCCGTAATTTCATATTCTTATCTACCTTTCAAATAACAAATCTTAATAAATTAGATATTCGTTTTTGTAGGTGAGCCAAGATATGGGGATAGAGGCTCCTATTCCTATTAGCACAAAGTTGGGAGACTTCAATAACGTATTCAGGAGAATTGTGAGAGCAGCAGAACACCCCCATTTGAGCATTCCTGAAACTGAAGCTGGAAAAACTCGAAAACAGTATCACAGGCTTCTTAACCGTTCACTAATGGTCGTTTCAGGTAAAGTGGAAATCGGTTCTTCTCTAATATTCAAAATTAGTCCCACCAATCAAAGAGGTTTCATGTCCAATTACCAAATGAGACTAGAGTGCGAGTATTTGTCGTTCAGAAAAAAATAAATAAAAATAAAAATGAGAGGGTAAACGTCTTTAGTTAGGTTAAAGCAGCAGTGAATGTATGTTTCTCATTGTTTCTTGATATCCAACTTCGTTGGTTAATGTATGTTTTTCACCCTTGCAGTGGGAGCTGCAGTTGCGATAGTTGGGCTAGCTGCATATCGTGTTTATGCTACAAGGAGGAACGCTTCATCTTGAAATACCTGTCGTGCTTTAAACTGAATTTGGATCGTTAACTGTGTTTTCTTACTTTCGATATATTTCTCTTTTGATATTCGTGTAAAGAAAGTGTTGCTACCTTTGTTTGTGACTTGTTTGAGATGAGTCCTAAATTTTTGCTTCTAGAGGTTATCTTTTTTCTAATTGGTACTCTCCATGACTCCATCACATAAGATGTTGTAACAAGTGTTTAGTTTCAATTTTTTCATCTACTTTTCTTTGGAAGCCATGGTGTTGGCAAACGAGTTACAGTTTAAAATGATCAGAGACTCGGGAGGCCTCTCAAAGTAAACTATGATGTTCGGGAAGTGGTGAATTAACTTTTTTTTGGAATGACTTTTAAATCTATCCCAAATTGTTCATGACGGGATTAGGTATTAGCGAAGGGAGGACACCACTTAGCACACCACGGAGTGGTGGGCTTTGACAACTATATATGAAAGAGCACGATAACAAGCCTTTTAGTGCCATCGTTTGTTGTATTAGTTCCTTTTCGGGTGGATATCTTCTTGATCAATTCATTACTAACTTATGATTCTTGAAATAGGATAGGAGCGAAGCCCCTTTTTGTGTAGCCTAATTCTCTCTCTGGAAATGAGGCTGCCCAAACCACCTTTTCCAGCGAGAGCGATTACTTAGCAATGAATTTCAAGCTTTATCTTATTTTGATCGTTCAGAGGGTGGTCGTAGGGTCACCTGCTTGAGTTAGCGTAAGTGGCTTGTAAGACCAAGGAGTTGGCCACCTCTAGTCATAGTCTTAATCACATATTCAATGAAAGTCTCCGCCATGTGACCTGGTTGCTTATTGATCCCTTAGGTAAAGGAATCATGGGAGTCAGGCAATGGCTATATAAGTTTTATTCTCTCCTTATTGATCCCTTAGGTAAAGGAATCGTGGGAGTCGGGCAATGGCTATATAAGTTTTATTCTTTCTCTCACTCCGGTAAACATAATAGTTGATTTACTAGAGTAAGTGAATTTCAGTAGTGAGAAATTGTCCGTCATGTTTCCTGCCTAATCTGAAAGACTAGCTCAGGTCATAACTCATAGGTCAAATTCAACACCTTCATCATAGTAGAACCATCAGTTATATTCTAGGAGGAGCCAATAAATTTCAGAAAACTTTTTAGAGTATCTTAGGGGGTGTTTGTTTTAACTTATTTTATGGGCTTATTAGCTTATTAACTTATTTTTAAGGCTTATGAAAAAAATAGTGTTTGGTTAAGCTTATTGGCTTAAGTTTATAAGCTTATTTTTTTTGGGTAAATAAGCTTATTTTCATAAGCTCCTTGACAATAGCCTTTTTTTCTTTTAGGTGGACTTATTTTTATATATTTGCATTTTACCCTTGATTTTGCCCTCTTTCCCATATATATACCATTTGTCTTCTCCTTTTTAGTTATTCTACAAACATAAGTTAAGCCAAACACTTTTAATAAAAGAACTTATTATTTTATAAGTCATAAGCTAAAACAAATACTTTTTTTATCTAATAAGCTAATAAACTTAAACTTAAAAAAAATAAGCTCACCCAAACAACCGCTTAACTAGCAGACCAACAACAGACCAATTGCTTTAATCGAGTCAACTACTAGGGGTGAGCATGGTTCGGTTTGGTTCAGTCTTGGCATAAAACCGAAACCAAACCGAAAATTTCGGTTTTTGAAAAACCAAAATCAAAACCATTCGGTTTTGTAGTCGGTTTTCGGTTTTCGGTTCGGTTTTACAACTTTTCCATTTTAACCATCAAGATTTAAAGTCATACAACCATTATTGTAAAGCTATGAAATTAAACGAGATTTGAGGCTATATTAAAAACATTAAGATGTGTGCCACCTAATTCAAGCTATATATATTGCAATTGATACAAGCAAAATATCTTTCATATGTTTCAACTTTAAATCCAAAGTTGGAACAAATCAAAACTCAAAACAAATCAATAAATAACATATTAGCAAAATTGATAATCGAGATCAACAACCAACTCCATATAAAATGCATACAATTCAGAAAACTAGAATCTGAAAATTGAGATAAACAATTAGAAATGGATTTCTATATTAAGTGAAAATGGATAAAATCGAAAAGAAGTGAACCCGTCAACTCGAAATGAAGTGATGTAGGTGAACTCAATCGAGTAGTTCGACGACCAAACAAAGTTGCAACTACGAAGGAGATCTGGATCAGTATGAGATCTCTTCGGTGGAACTTTAATGTAAATGGGGGCGGCTATGTAAATGGAAAAGTCATAGGGTATTTGTTTTTTGGATATGTATATTTACAATATTGCTTTTTGGAATGGTTCGGTTTGGTTTTTTCGGTTTTTGAAATTGTAAAAACCAAAACCAAACCGAAAAAGTCCGTTTTTGAAAATTTGAAAACCAAAACCGTCGGTTGCTATATTGGTTCAGTTTTTTCGGTTTTTGATTCGGTTTTGGTTTTTCCTGCTCACCCGTCACCCCTATCAACTACAATAGGCCGAAACGGGCGAAACTTGATTCAAACCCGAACCTTTTAGAAAAATCTGGAAAACCCGAAACCCGGACCGACATGCGTCGCTGGGGGCCGGTGAGTTTGCAAGTTGCTATAAAAATTGTGGAGGGAACACAAGATCAAAGAATTTGGCGGTGTAAGTTTGTACAAAGAACACGAAAAATGAAAGAGAGCGATGATCCGAATCCAAACAAGAACAATTCATCATCATCGTTCGTGATCAAAATACCCTCATACGAAGAGGTTATTCAGAGCTCCCAATCCAAAACCCCTGTTCAGTCTCTTTTCAATTCTTCTCAGTCCTTCACTCAAGCATTCAATTCCATCAAAAACACCGAGTTCTACGCTCCTCCGCCACAACCACCTCCTCCTCCTTCATCCTCTTCCCAATCGCAATCTTCAACTCCGAGGTGATGGTCTTAATTGCTCGATACGTTTTGTCTTCTCATTGATTTTCGTAATCGGTTTTTGTAAAAGTAGGGTTTTGTTTGTTCTTTTATCAGAGGGAATTCTGCTCCGTCTTCATTGCCGTCTGCAGCTGCAAATTCTACAGGCGCATCGTCGTCTTCTACGCAAAGTCGCAATTCAATACTTGTTAGCCATAGACAGGTGAGATAGTTTGATATGAACGAGCAGTTTTTGCTGCAATGACCATTTTTATTTTTTCATTGCTGCGTGTGGGTTAACATTGAGTTTTAGCTGCCTAGCACCTTACGGCTTTGTACCTTTTTTTTCCTGAAAAAAAGGGAAATTGGTTTGGCCCTTTTGGGAGTGGAGGTGGGGTAACAGATTTAATTTTGATTGAAGTCATTCTGATTTTGCTGCATCGCTTTTCTTAGCTGAACTTATTATCACCCGCTACTTCACTACTGTTATCTTGGTGTAGATTTTAGAGAAAAGTTGTGTAGTCAAATGAAATCTCATAGCAAGTACTACAAATTAAATAATGTCGGTATTAAATGGGCAGCATACTGCAATCAGTTTGCATTGGAAAACAGTTTGAAACAATAACCATAGAAGGCTCTTTCTCGGGAAATAGAGGTTTAAACTTTTAAGCTGTTAAGTTGTGCATGCAAATGCTTATAGATGGTGCTGGTTGTTGCAATATGTTTTCATGAGGTGGGAAAGTGACATTACTCCTTTAAATTATGATCAATAGTTTGCACTTAAGATTGGAAGAAATCCTCTTTACTCGTAAAATATGATATGTTATATTGTTGTTTATGATAATGGATACTTAAATTTCTAGAATTGACATTGAGACACATACACATACTTGCATCATCAGACGGACAAGTTGATGGGAAATTGCAAATGAACACTCATTGGGAGGTGAAAAGAAAAAAAATACCAAGGAACACAATCAGATGTATTGATATTTTATGAATTTGTGAAGGTTCTGAATATGATGTGCTTGATGAGCTGTTGATGAAGCAACTGAATACTTTATTTGAAAGATAAAGATTGATCAGATCACTGGCCATGGAGTAGTTTAAATGCATAAGTAGGTGATTTATGTTTGTACAAGGATTTTTAGTTGCTTTGTCATCTAAAGGCAATAGAAAATTCTCAGACAAGATCGGAAACTCGATGTCTTTTGAAGCTTGTTGAGTGTCTACTGCATGGAACTTCCCTGTCTTTTATATTCATTTTTCACTTAATTGTTCTTTCTTGTTTTAATTTTAGTCTTTTTTGCATGCAGAAGGGGAATCCTTTGCTAAAACATATAAGAAATGTGAGATGGGCTTTTGCAGATATTGTCTGTGACTACATGTTGGGGCAAAATTCATGTGCTCTTTATCTGAGGTTTGAACTTTAACAAGCAAGAAACTTATTTTTCCATTGTGCCATTAAATTTACTAAGCAAAGAACATTCAGTTACTGAAATATAATGCAACTACAGTACATTAAATTTACTAAGCAACCCCCCCCCCCTCTCTTTCTCTCTCTCAAATTCTTTCATCTCACTTGATTATTATTATGTCTTCAATGCAGCCTGAGGTATCACTTGCTTCACCCAGATTACTTGTATTACCGAATAAGGGAATTGGGAAAAAACTTCAAGCTTCGTGTTGTATTATGCCATGTTGATGTTGTAAGACCTAGATATCTGCAGTTGAATGTTTGATTTGTTACTTTGAATAATATATAGGATGCATATCAACGACCTAAAACTCATAGTTTATGCCAGCGAACATTAGAAACCTGATTTGGCAAAATTAGATGAAGTGGTCACTATGCTTTCACATATTTTTTCAGCTAAATATTTACATTTTTTTTGAACGGCAAACACACACCCACTAAACCTACCCCTAAATCTACTCCATTGTCTATCACGGGACTTGAACCCACAACCTCTTGGGAGGGGGCACCACTCCACAACTCCAGATAACGTTGGGCTACAAGCCCTTTGGTAGCTAAATATATACATGAACAAAAAGATGTCTCGACCCTTATAAAAAAATTGTCAATTCCCTATGTACCAGCATAAATAGTCATTCTGGGACAATGGGATGAATGGAGGAGCAATTCAAAAGAATGGTAATAATCTCAACCGTTAGTGACGATTTATGCTAGGCAAATATATTAAAATTGGATGAAAGTGATTTACTTTGTATGAATATGAGAGTATGCTTACTTGATTGATAAGTTTTTTTTGCTTTAGTATGTAACTGAAAATGGTGTGAAAGTATGGTGGCATTCCATCTATTGTTTCACCTGACTTCTGTTGTTTTATGTTCCAGGAAGATGTTGTCAAACCATTGCTGGAAGTCACAAAAACTGCTCTACTTCATGAATGCACTCTATTGTGTGGTTGGAGGTATATTTCTGATGTATGAATAAATCTCCCTTGCAGTGATGCAAATTTATACAGCATCCTTGTCTGGTTGTTTATGAATTTTAAATATTTGTTAATTGTTTTCTAAGGCTGCACAAACTAGAATATGGTACGTTAAAATGAGTCTTAACGGTCCTTTGTACATCTCACCAATATTATGCAAAGTGTAACATTGCCCACAAGCAAATCTGTGACCCCATAACGAACTTGCAAAATCCTTTATGCTGTTTGTTGCAGCTTGGAAGAATGTGGTCGGTATCTGGAGACAATAAAAGTTTACGAAAACAAGTCTGCAGATATCATTCAAGGCCAAATGGATACAGACTATTTGTCACGGGTATAGGTTTTTGAGTTCTTTTCTCTTACATTCAAGGTTTTTTATAGCATTTCTTTTGCTAATAGGGGCCTTATTTATGGCTATTAAAGATTTGATCGTGATTAATTTGGGGTTTAATGTGTTATGCAATTCCCTTCTTAATGCACCAGTGAACTTATTTTGCAGCTATCACACGCTTTAACCTCAGTTCGACATGTTAACAAGACAGATGTGGTTACTCTTGGTTCTACTTTTGGGGTACTTTATCTTTATTAGTTTTTTGCAACTACTTCATACTTTCTTCTTTAATCTGATTATTTTGGCCTTGAAAAATAACAAAACCGGAACGAGAAAGACTTGCCAAATAGTCTGTATTCATTTGGCAAAATTAGACGAAATTCGAGTCTCTATTCGGTTTCATCTATTTGTAATTTCTCTCAGATTCTATATTTTAGCCTTAAGACAACCAGTTTTCAAATGATACTTGATATTGTTTTCTTGACATTTTGTTTTCTGTCCTGGCAGTCTCTCTCTCATATTATGGATGCTTCCATGGAGGATCTAGCTCGATGCCCTGGCATTGGAGAGCGTAAAGTATATCTCTTCATTCTTGCTATGCATTTTCTTCTTTTCTCGTCTTCCCTAAAGATCAGACACATTAACTTTGTGTTTCAACAGGTCATTTTGTGATCCTAGCATACTTTTAAGAGGTGGAAAATGGGCGGGTAAGAGGTATTGGGTGATGGATCAATTTTGGGTTCAGGCCCAAAGGGGTTTTTCTTGTATGGGTCAAAATGGGCTGGGTTGGGTTGTGTTGATCCAAAACACTTTTTATCTGATATTTTGAACTTTCTTATAAATATTCTGCATGTCAAATATGATATACAAAATTTTCTTGTTATTTAAGTAATTTAATTTTTTGAATAAAAAGATTTAGGAGGTTTTATTCCTTGGAAATACACTCAGGAGATTTTGACTGGTTTTCCTTTTAAGCTTGTTTTATTTTCTTCTCTTTTTCTACTTTCCTGTTTGAGATAAAACATAACCATAATCTAGTCCTCTACTGATAATTGTCATCAAGGTAATGCTTTGTAAGCCATGCCTGATATTGGTGAAAGAAAATTTGTTCTTGGACTTCGAATCTTAGTTCTGCCTTGTAATATGATTAAATAAATTTACAATCTATACCTACTATCAAAAGAAAAATACGTGATATGAATATATGATATGCATTCTCCATTCTTGTAGCTGCATTATTTATACTTAAATAAGTGAAAAGAGGAAAATTTGGTGGTGAAATTGTTTGCTGTTGCATATTTGCTTTTCCAGGCGTCATTCCATATTTTAGTTCTTGTTAACGTTGTTTTCCTTACATTATTAATCAGGTAAAGCGTTTGTATGACACTTTTCATGAACCATTTAAACGCACTATCCCCAAGCACCCTGTAACAGTTGAAACATCCGCACAACCTTTCACTCCAAGTGAAGCAAAAGAAGACGAGAACGAAAAAGGGCTTTCAAGTAAGCGTGATAAGAAAGAACCTAATCCGAATGTTAGATCAGCTCTTACAGCAGCTTTTGCAAAATACAAGGAGAAAGTTGGCGTGCAAAATAACCATCAAGAGCATGAAAACCAGAAACTGTAATAAAAGATCTCTGAGCTCAATAACTTCATAGACCATTTTCTGTTTGCTCTCAGGTACTTTCTTAAGTTAATTACTTGATTGATTCTTGACTAGAAATGTAGTTAGGAAGTTTTAGTTGATATCTTTATTAAAAGTAGAACGAATGGTTGTCTTACCATCAAGCACTACGAGGTTTAAGCAAATGCGCAATGTGTAGTCAATTTTGTGATGAATTGAGTAGCTTGTGCCATTTATATTTATATATATATGTACTTCATGGATTACTTTTTACAGTTCGATAACAGTGAAAGATTAGTGATGAAAAACTATCAATTGGTGAGAAAACTAGTGATAAATTAGTAATAAGAAACTAAAATCAATGTTAAATGCATGAAACCGTTAATTGAACTGGATCTGTGTGTTCCGTATGTGGTTATGTAAACAATAACCATTGAAAGAATTAACTTAGTCATTTTAGTGTATAAGAACATGGGCTTACCCTGGCTTCTCAGTTACAATTGTAGAGTAAGGTTCAGTTGGTATTTTCGTTTCAATTCTTTTGCGCATAGGTATATAGGTATGTTCTTTGATTTCAATAGTTATAATGGCACAATGATCATAATTGACATGGTTAATCGTAGAGTCATGAATTTTTTTTCTTATTTATATACTGGATTTAACTGAATATATGAACTACGACACAAATCAACACCCAAGCGATCTCTTTATGCTCTTGGGCTTACTCGTTTACTAAACCTAAAAGAACTAGTTGAGCTTCCAAAAGATACGTTGTGCACTATAGGAATCAAGGACTGCACAACATCTGTCATCAAAGGCCGATAATCTGCTTCCGTTTGCACGCACATGGCTGCAATAGCTGCTACCTGCATAAAAGATACCGATATGATCATCTCATTACTTACTGTGATCGATTTTTGATATATTAGTGTTAACCCAATTCTTGAAAATGGATTCATTGTACTTATCAACTCGTGCCAAGTGGGTCGATTAACTTAACTTAGCTGAAAATGGCATGGATTGAGTATTCGAGTGAGTCAATCGGGTTGAAAGTTGTCAAGGTATTATTTAGATATCTTGACTGTGTTAAAAGATTATCTATTAATCAACAACACAGCCTTACCAGTTACCACCTAAAGTGGTCATGATCGAACAGGAGGGAAACCACACTAACCTGAACCAGATCCTTTCTTGAATATTGGCCAAGTAGTTTCGGATCAACCATCTCCACAACCGCTGCTCTATTTGTTAATCTTGGCAGAGCCTAAGGGGTTCGGTAGGAACGCACCAATTTTGAATCACAAAAAATCTTAGGAAAAACTATGCCAGAAAGGAACTGTCACTATGACCAGTAGTCGTGCATACGCGTGTAAATGAACACATGAACTTACCCAGGAGACGAGAACGTGTTCTCCGGATGGGCGCTTAGTGTCGATAGGTACACGTCCTGTCAAGAGCTCTAGCAAAACGACACCGTAGCTATAGACATCTGATTTGGTTGTAAGTTTTCCAGTTGATGCGTACCTACCATCGCCAAAAAGTTCATAAAAATTAAACTTGTTGATATATAAAGTGTTTTAGTGTACCCAACCCGAACCTTCTAAACATCACTGATTTTGACTTGTGACCCAACCTGTTAAACCGCTAATTTTATGAAAGATGAGCAACTTACTCTGGTGCCAAGTATCCGGTAGTTCCCAAAACACGGGTCGAGATCATGCCATTGAGCTTGTCTGATCCAATCTTGGCCAACCCAAAATCAGATACTTTTCCTCGAAAGTTTTCATCCAACAAGATATTTGTAGATTTAAAATCACGGTGTATGACCGATGGGGTTGTGTGCTCGTGGAGGAACTCCAGGGCTCTTGCGCAATCAAGGGCGATTCGTAATCGAGTGCCCCAATTCAATAGGCAAGATCGAGCATTAGAAGGGTGGAGGTGGTCGTGAAGAGTACCATTCGGCATGTACTCGAATACGAGAAGCCTGTGTTGGTTATCGGCACAATATCCAAGTAGATCCACCAAGTAAGGACTCTGCAAACGGCTTAGCAAGTCCACCTACATTCGGTTTCCATTTATAACTTAAATGTAAACATTTTTGTAATTTTTATGGAAACAGAGTAAATACCTCGGAACGAAAGGCTCGCTCGCCTTGCTTGCCTTCACGATGAAGCATTTTAATGGCGGAAAGAGTGCCATCGCGTAGCAGGCCACGGTAGACATTACCGAAACCACCCTTGCCCACAAGGTTAGCTTGGGTGAAGTCGTCGGTAGCCGATTGCAGCTCTTTGTATGTGAATACTTGTACACCTTTAGATGTTGCTGTAGGCAGGCTGCATGGGCTTCCTCTATACATACATCCCCTTTTCATATCTAACCTCCCTACAAATAAATTAATTAATTAATTAACCCTTTATTTTTCCAGATTAAAAATAAACGAAGGGTACTTTAGTAAAATTAGATACTATTTTGACCCATTGAATATTATTTATAGTTTTATTAATTAATAATTACCTGAGGAACCATTGAACGTTATGATGCTATGAGCAACGAACATGCAATTTTTACTGCGGCTGCAGGTGTTTCCGTTTGGTTTCTGAGATTTTATGCGACGGAGCAATGCTACGACTGCAATGAGTAAAATGAGGATGACAATGGGAATCACGATGACAAGGATGGTGGTTTCCGGGAGTTGGGGGTGGCGGCGGTGGTGGTGGTGGTGATGATGGTGGAGGAAATAATTCCGGCTGCCGTTAACGTGCATTCTTGTAGGTGGCTCCGTCATGTTTGTGTCCATTGTCACCAAAACCAAAGAAGATAGGAGATAAACTGATAAAGAGATAGGGAGGGGGTTTTTTAAGGGGGTTCAATGTCAACAACACTACAACAGTGATGGTTTATATACTTCAGTTTTTTCTATTTTTATTTTTTTAGGATACAACTTTTTAATGGTTAAGTTATAAGTAGGAGTGTCAATTCTTCGTACGACACGAATCCGATACGAAAATAAACGGGTTTAGGTTAGCACATATAATTAATAGCTTGTGTTCGGGTTGACTTGCGTGACACGAATAATAATTGAGTCGGGTTATGGGCATACATAAACCAAGTTTTGATGTAATTATCATCCAGACTCCTACAATCAACAATCTTGATACTTTTAGTTTGTGAAAAATTAAACCAAAAAGATCTTGATTTCAATAAATATGATTTTTTGGAACCCGCCAACCTTCTAATAACCCGCCAATCTGCAAATGACACGCCAACACGCTAACCCGTATAATTAAATGGGTTACACAAGTCTCACATATAAGGGTTAGTGTTTTTAATTTTGACACGAATAAATAAACAGGTCGGGTTTGGGTCAAGTGATTCTAACGTGCCAACCCGTGGACCCATCACACGCCAACCCGAACACGACATGATTTCCACCCCTAGTTATAAGTAGATGTAGATACATTTATAGAAAATTTTACTTATTCGTACTAAATCCTCTTATTTTTTTACCCACTAAATAATTACATTTGAAATCAACTAATTCTTTTTGTCTTATATCTTTTTTTAATATTGACACGTGTTATAATTTAGTAAATATGAGGATAAGTAAAGAGATGTATAAAAGGATATAAAATTTCTCTTATTTATTTGAGCAAGTGCATGCAAATAGTTTAATCTTTATGTAAATTATTAAATTTTGCATCTGTAGTTAAGTCAAATAGCAAATTTAGTTCTTTGGTTGTCAAAATTACACTCGTAACTTTTTTTTTATAAAGAGTTAAGCACTTTTAATCCTTTAATTAATCGATTGTTAGTTTTCTTTAACACTCTCTCATTTGACTTGCACATAAGGCTATTTGTCGATTTCACTCTCTCTTACCTCCGTATTGCGAAACACACGCACTTCCTCATTCTTTAACACTCTCAAGAAGCATTTGAATTCTTCCTCATTGACCCCATATTCAATAACCTCCCCAACCAGCCACCACCACCCCCTCGTTGACCATACAAACACACACACACACATACCCACACAAGATTGTTGCTCGTGTCTTGCATGATAATACATAATTATTTGTAACTAAATATTTATGAAATAAGTAAATGAACACTTATTAATTTTAATCCTATTTTAGTTATTCATAGTAATCGATAATATAAATGTGTAATTACTTTACTAATAAATAATATAAAGGATTTATAATATATTTTTGTTGCTTAACTATTTTACAAGTTATTGGATAAAATTCAAAGTGAAAAGATATGAAACTTATATACAATTTGTTATACTTTGTATTTGAATTTAAATAAAAAAATGTTTTATTGATACCAGAAAAACATGAGAATTTTTCTTACTATTAGAGTATTAGGTGTTAATGTAATGTGGTAGATATTTTATGTAAATATGAAATAGGTAATTACTAAATAGGGATTATGATAATCAATCAAATTTAATAATCAAACATTATCTAAAATACTTTATCTCAAAAAAATTTAAACTTTGAAATGGATAAAATTTAAATAGGTTAATGATAATTATTGAATTTATTAAAAACAAATGGTCTTAAAACATTTAAAAAATTACACCTGTTATTGTAAAAGACGACATGTGTCACCCTAATATCTTGTTTTAGTTATATAATATGTAGATAGATATATGAGGTTCGAGGTTGAAACCTTAATATTTTGATTAGTTGTATAATATGCTGATAGATATATAAGGTTCCAGGTTGAACATTCATCTCGAAAACACTAGTAAAAACAAGAAAATTGACAAAAAGTACTTCATTTTCAATTTAAAATTACATAAAAATAAACTTTTTAATTATATTAACAAACGAGTATATAAGCGAAAAATATATACTACCTGTATAGTGATTTGTTAGACACATCTAGTTTTTGTAGCTATTAAATTAGTTTTTCAAGAGTTTAGATATGTTCACCCTGTATGTGTGTATGTTATTTTTTCAATTGGACATTCACGTACATATACGTATGTGTGCGTAATGATTGTTCTTAAATAAAATATTGCTATATAACATAAATATTAATCGGGTTAACTGCATAAAAATGTATCTAACTTTGTATAACTTTATATTGTGTGTAATAAATTTTAAAAAGTTGAATTATGCGTATTAAACAACCCAAAACTTGTATTTTGTGTATCATGTTACCACTAAAAATTAGGCAAAAAAATAAAAAAAATACAATAGCAAGTATGTGAAGATATACAACTGATAAATAGTTTTATTTAAATATAGTAATGGAAAATTATATAAAAAGCAAAATACCCTTTTTATCCTATGTTTCTTTAATTTCTTTTTTTTAATCACACAAAAGAAAGTCAATATTTTGGATTTTTGGTTTTCATTCCCTACTTGGGAGGTGATTACCTGTCCAAGCACATGATACTCACTACCATGTTTGCTCTTCATTTTGTCTCTTGTTTTGTTTCCATATGAGGTAATGTCTTAGTCTCACTTGTAAGTTTATGCCCTCTATTGCTATGATTACTTGTACTTCCTCTACTAAAACTTGTACATAGTTTGGATTCATTAATTATCCCTTTGTCATTTTGTTCAAGTGATCAATAATTCTTACATATCATTTAATAATACTATGAGAAAAACTTGTACATAGTGTAAATACAAGGTCATATCAAAATATATAATCTATAATCCTAGTTTTAGTATATTTAGGTTTGTAATTAACTGCGTTATATCTCAGGTTCAAGCATAGGCATTTTTTTTTATCAAACATAGATGGAAGAAGGGTTAAAAGTTAGATTGGATCCCTGGGTGTATAACCATATGTCTTTGTTTTAGATTTGATGTTGTTTGTACTTTATCGTCTAGCTTCTTGCTAGCTTTTATTAATGCTATTATCTTTTACGGTTAAAAAAATTAATTGCATTATATAATCTACAATATTTCACTTACATTGTACCTAAAGCATTAAAGAGTGTACACTCTTTTATAATTTTTTATGGTGATTGTTCATGTTCACCACATCTTCATGAAAGTTTGTAATTGTTGATAGAATTTTGACTTTTAGTATAATGGGTGGAAAAGAAATGTGGGGTGCCCTATATTCCTTTTGGACCAATGAATTCCTTTGCTAAGAGATGTTGGTTTTTAATCTTGTAGGCTAAGAAATGTGGGGTGCCCTATATGAATTCCTTTTGGACCAACACCTTCACAGTGAAAGTTTTTTAAGGGAATAAAAGTAGAGAAAAATAGGTAAAAGGGTTATTATAGTATTAATTAAAATTTAATAAATTTTCTTTAATGATATATTAATGCTTTTTATATTAAATCAGTGGTAGTAATTTCATTTAATTATTTAACAGACCTGAATGACAAATTTATAAATAAAACGATAAAAGTTCGATATTTATTAATGATTAAGTGAAATGCCTATGTAACATGAGCGTTTTTGTTATGATTGTTTAGTTAAGAGCTTTTTGTAACAACATATATTAATATTACATAATTTACATACTTTATTTTCTTTTATACATTCTTCTAAAATCGTCTACTAACATCAACAATATTACTCTACAATTTTATAATTATTTTAATAGTTAGATTGCTTCTAAACACACATTTGTTTTGTTGACAAAAACATGTATTCGTTGAATAGATCCACACCACATTTAAAAAACAAATATTAGACACCAAATTTTCTACACTCAAGAAACACAAGAACAACTATATCAATAGTTCCATAATTCAAGCTTTCAAAAAAAATCATCTTCCAATTTTACCATCATCTTCATAGTTCATCCCTTGATAATAATTTGTTTGGTGCATTAGTTACTTCCAATTGTCTTTGAGTGCAACATGTTTGCTTTGTTGGGTTTTTCAACCTATATATTCCCATATCACATGAGCTTCATCATATAGATTTTCTTTCTTGTAGTAGAAATAAATGCTGTTATTGTTGTTATGATGGTAGTTAATGACAACTTTTCTTGGTACATATTGATACTAAAAATGTCAAAAACAAAGGTTTGCATAAAGTTGAAACAAACATGTAAAGATAAAACATATAAACATAAAATAAAAAATATTCTTGGAACTTTTTATTCATTATATCATTACATTGTAAAGTTTAAGTGTTTCGTAAAAAATGTATTTCTCTATAAATATGAATTATGGGTTTTTTAATCTAGTTATATATATTTATTTAATCCTAAATTAATATACATAATTAACAACTCATTTGAATAAATAACCAGTAAATTAAATACCATTATTTTACTAATTTTTATTGTGTAAAATCCTACCAAATAATATCTCTCTTAACATCTCCGATCTTTGTTGATAACATTGTTTGATATAGCACTTACAGGTATAACCCTTAAGTGACCTATGACACTGGTTATGACATCAACTAGCTACTATATAAACAATCTATAACTATAGATAGTAAGATAACACCACCAAATCCAGATTCAATAGTTTGCTTAGTTTTGAATACCAATTCCTTCAATTCCTCTTTATCAACCACATATATATCCTATCGAATGAAGTCCTAATTTCCAAAAACATATTTCTATCTATTCATCAATAAAGGTTATCGATTGTTTGAAGATATAACTCTATATAAGAGTACACGCAACAATAAGAGGGGACAAAGTAATACTAATAACAATGAGTAGGATTTTTTAAATTTATTGTAATAGTAATTAGATTTGTTTTTTTATTTTTATTATTGTAATCTTTACTTTAATCCAAATTTGTAGTTTATAAATTTAGAGTTAATTACATAAATGGTCTATGTAATATTTTGCATTTAATCCAATTTGTGGAGTGGTTTTGCAGACTCACCACCACCACCACCACTAGCCTTCAATACTACCACCGCCGCCATCATGGCTGCCTTTAATGCCGCCGTAGTAACCTTCAACGCTGCCACCACCACCGTAATCACAAGCTTCCCACCACCACCATAACCACCATTCCATTATCGATTTTAGATTTAAGCACCATTGCTAGCAGCGGTTTTAGATCTAAGCACCATCGTCACCGCCATAACCACCCCTATCATCACCGGTTTGTATATGTAGAGGTGTCACATCTATGATCTGTTTCTGATCTAAGCAAAACCCTAAATCCGATCTCTCATAGCCGTCATCGCCCACCAGATCTAAACCAAAATCACCAACATCATCACTGCCGGAAACCGCCATCTAAACATTAGAAACCACCACCATCGCTGTCTAACGACCAGCGGTGGCAGACTTGTTAGACCACCACCGATGGCACCCTTGTTGTAAAACCACTCTTTCTTTCTCGTTCCATTAGATCTTCTCATCTTTTTCCAAAAACAAAGCACACTAACTAAAACGAATGTATGGTGGCGGCAGCAGCGGTGGTTATGATGGCGGAAGCTGTGGGTGTGAGAAATCAAGCAATCCACATGAAGATTTCAATGCTTCAATGGTGGAAATGGTTGTAGAACTTCCCCTCTAGCTCTTTCTCTATCACTCTTTCTCGATCCGCAATAACCTACAACTCATCTCTTCTAATTTTGTGAGTTGATATGGGGTTTGTTCTTCTTGTTTGATAGTTGGAGTTTCCAGAGGCTTGGGTATTTTGATGGTTAAAGCTTTCCAGATTTGTGATTTTATGTTATAGATATCTGTAATAATTTAGATGTAGATTTTGTATGAAAATTGGGTTTTTGTTCTTTATATCCATTCTATACATATTTTCTGCTCTTTCTTTGTGAATTTTTTTGTACTTATTCAAAATCCATGTTTAAAATTGTTTGGATTAGACAAAGTCTTCTAAATCAGTGTTTGATTTGTTCTTGGTTCAAGAATAATATGATAATTGATTTGTTATTGTGGTCATTAATATATAATTATGATTATCTGATGTTGTTTAATAATGATTAAAATTCAAGGTAATAAAATACAAAGATGTTTGGTAACAAGAATAGAGTCTAAAATGACCAAAGTACCCTCATGTGCAAGGCACATGAGGGTTTTTGACGACATGATTTAACATAAGTTAGTATAAATGACCGAAAATGAAACAAAGTGACAACAACAATGACTATTTTCGTAATTTTAAAGTTAAAGGAATAAAAGTGAAATTTCATGACAACCACAGGAACCATTTACGTAATTAACTCTAAAATTTATGTGTGATATTAGAAAACTAAAAATTAAAATGAAATTGGTGCTGACGTGACACTTAATGAGTGCATAGTATTGGTTATATGTTTGTCATGCTAATGTTATTATTGCATATGCACTAATTATCATCAATGTCATCATTAACCTATCAATAACACTCACAGTAATAACTGAAATCACTACCATTATTACAGTCATGTCTGCACCAATTTCATTTAATTTTATTTTCTATATAACACATTAAAGTTTTAGGGATGTGATTTGTACGTAACAAGTTTTTGTCATTCACAATAATTAGTTATTGTTTTGACTATCATACCATTGAATATATGGATGAAAATAAAAGAAATGAGATTAAAGGGATATAAAAGTTACAATTATTATGTATGTCAAAAACTTGTTGTGTACAAATCATCTCTCATTGTTTTAAAATAAAAATTATATTATAAATAAATAAACTAAATATAAAATATTACAATCCTAAAAGTATAAAACTAAAAATAAAACATTACAATACTAAAAAAATATTTCAAATTTTAAAAACCTACTCATTTGGAAGATCATATTTTTCACAAGTTTTTTGTTTTGTTATTTCAATGGTTCTCCATCATGCTCGGATACCCCTTCCATTTGAGTAAATAAAATTTACAACTTGTCTAGCATCAACCAAGTTTGTCTGGCTTCTTGTATCATGTCAAGAGTTGACTTCTTACAGTTCAAATCTTTGCTGTAATAAGCTACCTTTTCAAGTCATTTAACGAAATCAGCTTGGAGTGAAAAAGAACGAACAGACACATTCGAAGTTGAAAAATTATGTTGGATTTTATCATTTCTTCCTTGTCCAGGCGGACGAGGAATATGATCGTCACCAAATAGCTTGTTCTTGTCATCTGCGTCGAGATCATCAATTGGTTCGACTTTCGTAGCCTGTTGTTTGATTTTCTTACCAACGACCATCACCGGAGGAGCCACCCACTTTGGAGACTATTTCAAAACTTCCCATGTCTCACACGATGAAAATTGTTTTCTAGTGTCATTGGCATATAATGCACGAGTTTGTTCCAATACGTCCTCGTCCCACATACCGGAAAGGCCTTTCTTGGTGCACGCTCATATAGTACCCATTGAACTTGCTCACCTTTAGTTGTAGGGTCCTCTACTTTGAAGTAATTTGGTCACGAGTACGTGTCGTTGTCACTAGAGCATTGAATTTCTCTTGACCTCATATCTAAATTGAGTCAGCGTTTTGAGTGTTGTTGACCTTTTCATCATCCGAGACGTTGACTAAACACTTCTCTTTCATTGTGTTCTGGTTGTGTTTCTTCCCTATAGTTGCAACGACCTCCTTTTTACCGTTTCATTAACAAGACGGCTTGGCAAGTGGGGGTTTGAGCTCGGGTTCGAGCTGGGAGGAAGGTACACACGTGGAGGTCGGAGAAATGGTTGATAATACTAGATATTGGAGAAATGGTTGTTAATAATTTGATGGTGGAGGTTGGGGAATGGTTGATATTAGCATAAACTTGCATTCGAAATAAGAAACGATTTCGATTTATATTTCTAATTCTTGGATTTTTTTTGGAATCCGGCTACAAGGTTTAAATATTAAGTAGGAATCATATTTCAAATATTTCTTAATATATTTCATATATCCATGTTCCAGATACTAGAATAAATATTCGACGAAGGAGAACCATCTCTATCAATATGACAGACCTATTCTATGTGCTATCAATAGGATCAATTATAACAAGTCACACACTCATATTCCAGAAATACATAAACAGAGAAATTTCACGGCCGAACTAGCCTATTTTATTGATAAATCTGTTATTATTGGTGTTGATAATAAAGTTGGTCAAAGTGAGCTTGAAAAAATCCGCCCGTTGTTTGATATCACCATATTTTGAATAAAATATCCCCCCAGGATATTAGGAAATTAAAAATGACGTTGTGTTTTTAATTAACTACATGTTTGCCACAATTAATATTAACATTTGATTAATTATGATCAATGATCACAAACGGTTCTCGCAATAAAACTGGTTGTCAAATGAACCCTCCCATATATATATAAATTTGGTCCTTACATAGAGTATATATTTGGTTGGTAGTTTGGTATGAATGCAAGCAAAATGAATGAAACAAAGTATATCAAGCCCGCGCGTTACGCCGGGTGATATTCAAATAATCATATTCTTAGTAATTTAATTTACATATAATATTATATATAAGATGGTTGTTTAAAGTTAGCATACATAGACAATATTTAGTTTAACATGCATTTAGTGCATTTACTAATTACATTATGTACATAGCCACGTGACTTAGTAATATTATGAGATCAAATATGACTTACATAAACTGAAAGATAAAACATGAGAAATTATTAAGGGTTAAGATTGAAAAAATTGAAATTGACTGCATCTAGTGCATTTACTAATTACATTATGTACATGAGGCCACGTGACTTAGTAATATTATGAGATCAGATGTGACTTACATAAACTGAAAGATAAAACATGAGAAATTATTAAGGGTTAAGATTGAAAAAATTGAAATTGACTGTACTTTTGCTTTAGGGACCACATCTTTTTCCATAATAAAACTTGAATCTTTAACCTCTAAGAGGGAGGACACCTTAATAGATGTTGACTCTACTAGGCAAATGAACTTCGGTTTAGGTGAAAAGAAAAAATTGAGTAGGGGTTTAAAATTAAAAATTAAAAGAATAGTAGTTTTATGTTAGTAAATAAGTTTGTAAATAATAATAAGTTTTTTTTTTGAATGGTTAATACAAACTCTCTAATCTACACCCTATGTGTATAACAGGATCAGAACCCTTAACCTCAAAATGGGAGGGACACCTTAATACCCCTCGATACCACTAGGCTAAAGACCATTTGATTTGTAAATAAAAATAAAGATTTTATGAGATAAAATGTAACTTATATAAATTAAAGTGTAAAAATTAAAAAAATTATAAAGGGTTAAAAGTGAAATTTTGAAATGAATAGTGTTTATTTTAAGAATTGATATAAGGTGATAATATATATACCCATTTTGGATTTATGGCTGTTAGTGAGGAAGTATCCGTTAGCAACTATGTTACCATTGAGTAAAAAAAAAAGAGGTTTCCGTCCTTAACGCTTGTGATTGGGTAACGAGGCACTCGATAAAAAGCCGGAGTAAGGTCATGGCTCTAACTAGTTCATGACGACCATAACGAGGCTCTAAACATGAGCTATTGCATCTGCATGTGCTCTAAAAGATCATCATAAATTAACTTGTTTCTAGTGTACCTAATTTATATTCATATATAATTATATTTGATAAGAAACCAATAATATCAATGATAAGTTTAGACAAATTAAAAAAAATTAACGTTTGTTTCCATAATTTATTTATGCAGATATATTGACATCTCAAATTTATTTTAAAAAATTATATAAAATAGTTTAAGGTGATTTTTTATAAGAAATAACTAAACTATTCTATCTTTAAACATGAAATTCATTTATGATTTTTATTGGTTAATTTTGAATTTAATTTAAATCAAAATTATTATAGAGTATTTTATATATAATCTTCTTAGGCTTTAAAATATTGATTTTGTTTGCTCTAATTTATAAATATTATATTTATCTTTTATAACATTTTAAAATATCATATTTAATCAAATACGTAATTTATTTATACAGATGTATTGATATCTAAAATTTATATACAAAAGTTTAAGGTGATAATTTCTACGATATTAATATTATGTTGATTTAGATTTTAGATGAATAAACATTACAGTGGCAGGTTTAACGCCTAACGAAGCAACACTCCGCCTGCATCACCAAATTAACAGCATGCATTCTTGTTCTATGAAACGCCAACAGCAGATGAAGTTTGTTCAATCTCTCTCAAGTCTCAACCTAGCTAGTTGTCATTCATAAGCATCCGTTCAGGTATGTTGTGGATTATTGATCAATTCAGGGCAATCAAAATGGGGCAAGCCATAGAAATCATCGATCGTAAATTGATCGAAGCATGCATGTTAGTGGACTTGCCTTGTTAATCGAAGTTAAACTTCTGCTTCGTGCTGCCATTAATCTCTCCTATTTTTGTTGTCGATCGATCACACAGCTCCCGAAGTTCAATCAATTACTTCCGCAGAGTCATAATCGCCATGCTGCCATGTAAGTTATCTACAATAACAGAAAACACTGATTTCGTCTTATTTAGAATCAAATGTTGGGGTACAATTATCACTAAAATGTCAACATAAAGCCAGTTGCATTTGTGCTTTTGACACACACACACACAAAACGATTCTAAAACCAAAACTAACTCTTGCCGTGGGTTTTAATTTGATGAACTTGAAGCTTCTGATAATTGAATCACTTGTCGTTGAAGCACACTCATTTGCAGCATGCCATTCCTTAAAGAAAACATTACAAGATTTTCTATTGGATTTGACCTAAATTCACGTGCATGTGAAAATGGAGTTCCTGGAAAAAAATCCAAAAAGAAGGGAGTAATTCTGAAGGTAGATTTTGAGAGAAGGTTTTGTCAAGGTGACCTGCTTACACCATTTCTGTTCCTAATTGCAGCTGAGGGACTTAATGTGGTGTTGAAGGTGGCAAAAAACGTTTGGAGTGTTAGAGGGTACCCAAATGGGCTGGATTCCGGTGACCGCATCACATCTACCATTTCCCAATGATGTGATCTTCTTTGAAGGGTGGAGCTACAGAAATGGTAGGAACCTAACGGGAATCTGAAAATGCTTTGTCCATCTAGAGGAGGGGGGTTTAGCTGAGGGGTCTCGTGGTGGGGTTTTGGGGGGGGGGGGGGGGGGGTGGTTCGGACGGGGATCATAGAGGTGGGTAGAGTCGATAGGTTTCTCGGACTCTTTAGCCTAAAAAGTTGTAAGAGGATTTCAATTCGGGAGAGTGGTGAGGGGAGGGAGTTTGAGCTTGGTGGGTTTGGAGATTGCGATATGGCAAAAAAGGGAGAGTTGGAGGGGCTTGAGAGGGTGGTTCAGGATCTCTCACCAAAGTTTCACTCAAAGGTTACTTGGGTTGGGACTCTAGGCAGGGGAGGGGACTTCTCGGTCAGAGATTGCCGGGCATTGGAGGGTGAAAAATCATTGGGGCAGCAGGGTGAGGATACAAGACAGTTTGGTGTAAATGGCTTCCAAGAAAGGTTAATATCTTTGTTTGGAGTCGAGGTAAGGTCGTTTAATTACTGGTTCATTCTCTTCTGGATCACCTTTAGGGTGGACTTGGACTCAATCCTTTGCCCTTTTTCCAACTTCCAACAACCCGTTGAGACTTAGTTCATTGATTTGTCTCTTGTAGAAATATTGCTAGTTTGGGGTTACATTTTTAAATGATAGAACTTGGGTGTGGCGAACTTCTCTTCCGTAAAGGATATTCTTCACAGCGATGCTGGGGACTTACCTTCGGTTGGACTAAAACATTTTTGGAGAGCTGTTTTTAGAGTCACTCTTTATGTACTTTGGAAGGCTCATAGTAAGAAGGTGTTTCAAGGACGCTCAGTAAAGGGAGACAAGCAGTTTTTCAAGTTCCAATTAGACTTGGTTCTTTTCTTTTCTTATTAAATTGAGTAAAACTGTCGAGAGTACAATTGAGTGGAATGGTGCTCCTGTCTGACAGAGATCTAGAGTTTCTGTTTTTCAGAATGAGGAAGTCGGGATGCTGTGACTATCCTCATGAAGTAGTTTTGATTTGTTATTTTTAGTGCCACGATGTTTAGTGTTGAGATTTTGTTATGGGATTTTTTTTTGTTTTTTGGCATGCTTTGCATATTTCTGAACTGTTTTTCCTTTACTACCATCTTGTCTCTGACTAGTAGACTTGGGGTGGCCAAGGTTGTTGGTTAATAAAATTCTGATGTGCCTTTCCATGGAAAAAAATTATTACAAAATATCTGTGATATATACTTAAATCCATAAGCACTTTTATTTGATAATGTATTTTAGGTATTTAAATTGTGTGTATGTCTGCAGGTGTGTATTTTGGATTGTTGGTTTGTGTGTGTATATATCTACGTATTATTTATCACTCTACATAGATGCATGTATATACTCTTTCAAATGATAATAAATGTGTGATAATACCCATGCCAATATACAAAATTGATACGCATAATTGGTTATTACATCATATGATGATTGGATACTTAGATTCAACTTGAAGATGTATAAATGAGTGTTAATTAGGGGGAGTTACATAGATTTAAATTACATTCACTTGTTAGATATTTACCATCAACAACTATTGCAATCAATGCTGACTAAAATTTCTCTTGAAACTCGTATACTATGAACTTTCTAAGTTTGTTAAATATTAATAGTATTTACATGTAGCATTCATAGGATTAAAACTAATGACACTTTCCTTCAGCTATTTTAATGAATGCCCAGAGGCCTTCAGAACCTTAATGCACTTAATCTCAAATGGTTCCTTTTTGGGGACTTAATGATCAAGTCATTTGCACGATATGGAGAAGAATATAGGGAAAAGTTACATAATGATAGTAAATCTAGGAGGGCGTATCTGAGTTTTACATGGATGGAATGGGACTGCCTGAAACTATAGTTACTCTCTCTCTCTCTCTCTCTCTCTCTCTCTCTCTCTCTCTCTCGTCTTGAGAATTATCAGATTTTTTGTTTTATTATAGTGTATCGAGTATAAAAGCTCTTGACCATGTCTGCATTGTTTGTTGCAGCTATGTTGTGCACATGGAACTTCTTAAGATGCATAACAATCTTTTTAATGTTATGTGCTGGTGCTGCAAGGCGAGAAATAATCACCAAACAAAATGGCGTTGTTGCTACAGATGATGGTATTTGTTCAAGAATTGGAAGGGATGTTCTTCTTGAAGGAGGAAATGCCATTGATGCTTCGGTTGCTGCTAGCTTTTGCCTTGGTGTTGTTAGCCCAGCTTCAAGTGGGTTAGGTGGTGGCGCTTTTATGCTGTTTCGATTAGCCAATGGCACTACTCAAGCAGTCGATATGCGAGAGACAGCACCAATCCTAGCTTCACGGGTAGGAGCTAAAACTCCAATTAAAGAATCACGTTTATGTTAATGTTTCAATTTACATGTGATTCTTTACATGTTGGTTTTCCAATATTTGTAGTTAAAGTGATTACTCAACTTCTATGGTTTCATACTTTCATTTACATATCTGAATAAAAAAGATCAAATATCAAAACAATCTAAAGTTTATTACCTGTATAATAGACTCGAGAACAAATCAAGTAATGCTGTTTAGTTTGGTCTTGTCTATAGGATATGTATCATGGAAATGCTACTCTTAAAGAAAAGGGTGCTCTATCCATAGCAGTTCCAGGGTTACTTTCGGGTCTTCACAAAACTTGGGAACAGTATGGAAAGCTACCATGGAACAGACTTGTTCGGCCGGCTGAAAATCTTGCGCGTGAAGGTTTCAGAGTTTCTCCATATCTTCACAAACAACTGGTGGAAACTCAAGCAGATGTGATGGCTGATAATGGGCTTCATGCCATTTTCACCACCAGAGGGAGGCTTTTGAAACCTGGAGAAAGATGTCACAACAATAAGCTAGCACAAACGCTTCGAGGAATCTCAAATCATGGCATAAAACCATTTTATAATGGTTCAATTGGATATCATTTGGTTAAAGATGTTAGAAAGGCTGGTGGGATACTGAAAATGGAAGATCTACAGAAATATGAAGTTAAAGTCAAAGATCCAATATCTACAGGGGTTCTAGGCCTTAAGATACTTGGTGTACCACCTCCTTCGGGGGGTGCTGCAATGGCACTTGTAAGTTATTACACCCATTTGATGCTATAAAACTGATTTTTAGAGAGGTAGTAAGATAGGGGTCGGGTTTTGGGTACAAGTCATAATGGACTAGAGTTAAACGGGCCCCTTTTTTAGTATTGCCTGAAACGGGCTGGGTCAGGATCGTCTGATCCGTAAACACTTAAACACTTATTTTTCTGGTTTTAAATTCTTTTATATGTAACTAATATGTTACTTATGGTTTCGGAACAGTACTACTTTAAGAATAATCTAAATCTTTGAATAATAACGATTTAGGAGGTTGTATACGTTACAAATAGACACGGGGTCTGGACAGAAAAGAAGTAATAGGCTTTTTGGGTGATTTTCAACCCATTTGATTAGTTCCTCTTTGAGTTTAATATTTTGATTTGTAACAATTGACTAGTTTGAAGTAATACACAACCCAAATCAACCCATTCATAAGTAAAAATGTTATGCTATATCCACCTCTACAACATAATTCGAGTTTAAGTTTGTGGTATATGTTTGTTCTTCATTTCTTTTACAGATACTTAACATAATTTCTCTATATGGAGTTGAAAACAAAACCTATGGACCTCTTTTTCTTCATCGACAAATTGAAGCAATTAAGCACTCATTTGCTATGAGAATGAATCTTGGAGATCCAGATTTTGTGAATATAGAAAAAGATCTAGCCAATATGCTATCCCTTAAGTTTGCACAACGCTTGAAGAAGACTATATACGACAACATGACATTTAATTCAACTCATTATGGTGGTAGGTATGTGTTGTTTATCAATTTTAACCATGTTTTACACATTTTAATATAACTAACTATTTTAGGAACCATTGATCAATCTGTGAAGGTGGGATCAGACAAAAGAACACGGTACTAGTCACATGTCCATTGTAGACAAGGAACGGAATGCGGTCTCTATGACTTGTAGCATAAATTCTTATTTTGGTGCAAAAATCTTGTCACCTAGTACTGGGATAATCCTTAACAATCACATGGATGATTTTTCAATCCCTTCAAATACTTCCAAAAACATTCTCCCACAGGCACCATCCAACTTTATCTTCCCAGGCAAAAGACCATTGTCATCTAGTACGCCTACCATTGTAATCCAGGTATGCTTCTATCTTGTTTCATTTTCGAGTAGAAAACTTACAAATGGCATCAATGCATCCCTAAGGGGCTGTTTGGTTCATAGAATAAAATGAAGACTTTCCCATCTAGCTCAATTTGTCCTCAGAATAAAATGAAAATTAAAACTAGCATCAACCCATCTGTCCACAGTTCTGATTCAAGAGTAAGTCATCTCATTGCCAAACATGACTCATCAAGCTTAATTAGTTTTGAGGTGGAAGGCTATTGGTTTTTTCTTGTTTAAAGGTAGTTTTTATAACTTGAAATTGTTTGGAAGTGTTCCACATTGTTGTTTAGAAGATGAAAATGAAGTGGGTTGACAAGTCTACATTTACTCTAAAATGTTTGAATGATAGGAATTCATTTACGTATGTAACTTTGCACTTCCTTGTGATTAACTTTAAACGTTTGGAAGTGTTCCACATAGGTGACTTGATCATGGCGTCGATTTTCGATATGATCCGGATATTTTAGTTAGGATTTATTTTAGATAAGATTTTTTACTTAGGTATGTTTTAAATATTTGATATGTTTATTATTTAGTTGTTATAATCACATAGGGTTTATTTTAGATAAGGATTAGTAGTTAAAGTTATTTTAGTAGTAGGCTTTTATAATCAACTATAAATATGCCATTAGGGTTGTAATATTCATTATGCAGAAATTGATTGATAGTTTTCATATCATTGGAGTGTTGGT
>JAUEJL010115823.1:0-12184 GCA_032274825.1 Drosophyllum lusitanicum | reverse complement strand
GCGACTGTAGGCTTCTCCCATTTCTTGTTTTCGGTCACCATGGAGAGAGAGAGAGAGAGAGGATAGGTAACCGGCCATCATGGAGAGCAGCATATCTAGGTTTAATTGAAATTTGGAAGAGGAATAACATACGTATAGAAAGAGAGAGAGAGGGGGGGGGGAGATGATTAATGTTTTGTTAAATTGTCTATATTGCCCTTTTTTTAGTTTAACTAAATACCAATTAACTTTCATTTAATTACATTATTGCCACATATGCTAATAACCATTGATTAAAGAATCTGATGGCTAGAAAGCCTTCTCGCACTTTTTGTAAAAAAATAATAATTTTCGCATGAACCATCCTCTATATACGTATATATCTTCAATATTATGTTTATAAATAATTGTTAAAAATATAGTAAATATATAGATTTATAAACTTAATTATATAAATATTTAAGTTAGGAAAATTTAATTTCGAGTTAATGGATTCATCCATTGATGGATAATTATCATCTGTATCCGCTTCACTAAACATCCATATACTCTTTTGTTGAGGACTAATATACCAATAAGAGCAAATTACATGTTTTGTCCTTGTTATTTATTGCATTATTGTTATTTATTTATTACACTATCAGTTCTTAAACTTTTTTTGTTATGCACACGGTCCACATTGTTTAAATTTTATAACACATATGGTCCTGAAGCTTAACTTATGTCTAAAGTCTAAAATCATAGTTAAAAGGGGGTATTATGGTTATTTCACATTTCAAATAAACAAAAAATAAAATAAAATCCTCCCACAACATCAATCAACCGTCTCTCTAAATTGGCCTCTTGTCTCCCTTCTTCTCTCTGCCCTGCGAATATCGCAGGTGATGGTTGTAGGAAGGAGATGATGAAGGTAAGGCCACACTATCAGAAATGAAGGTAAGGCCACACAATCAGAACACACACTAATGTCCCATATTTTTTTGTAATATAATCATAGTAAAAGTAACCAAACCATTTATAAAAAAATTTAAAACGAGACCCGCAACCAGACTATACGTCATTAGTACAACCCTTGAAATATATAATGTCATTGAAGTCTTGATTTGTAATGTAATATAAATGACAAAATTGTTTATAAACATCAATGTAGAATAATATTAATAGGGCTGTTTGTTTAATGCTTAATGGAACCATTCAACGCTGAATGTTGAATCATTCTAACATTCAGCGTGTTTGATTACTGTCTCTGAATAAAGACTGTGCCGAATGAAACAGAAGACCACTACTGAATCATTTACCTTAAAGTACATTCTGAATCATTAAGCACCAATTATTTTACCCCAATACTTCTTTTTTCACATGTTTCCTTATTAAACAATCATATCTTATAATATAAGAATTAATTTCATATATACCCTTATTAAACATCAAAATATCTTATTTGCACAGCTTAACTTATAAATATATCAGATATACCCTTCTTAAGCTTTAATAATATCTTATTTACCCGACTTAACTTATAAATATCATATATATCCTTCTTAAGCTTTTATAATATCTTATTTGCCCAAATCACCATTTTTATCCATTTTAAATGAACTGTAATTATAGAATATAATCAAATAACTATTATACCCCTCTTTTAAATCTATTTATAATATTTCACATATACTCTTACTAAACTATATAAATCTATTTGTGGAAGGAGCCAAGAAATGTCGCTTAACCATCCCATCTGCATAAATTTGATAGGCAATATTTTCAACTAGTACGAATAATTACTATTGAATGGTTTTTTATATTTGCATGTCAGTGTAATTCATTTGTTTGTAGGCAATTTGCTTACGGTGATTCATAGCTTTGTGTGTAGGCAATTTACTTACGGTGATGTTCATAGCTTTCATAGATGTTAGTAAATTTGTGTTTAAAAATGTTCTTTTAAAAAATTATTGTTTTCAGCGTAATGCTTTTGTTTGTAAAAATTAGAATTGTTTTTAAATTATGTTTTCAGCGTAATTCTTGATTGGTGCGTTAATTCCTTATACACACACACGTATGAACCATACTCGATTATCCAAATTAATTAATAGAATCATATATATTATAACTTGGATAAATGTGATATTTAAAAAGTTTAGTAAGGGTATAGGTTAAATTTTATAAATAGATTTAAAAGAGGGGTATAATAGTCATTTAATTATATTTTATAATTATAATTCATTTAAAATGATTAAAAATTGATAAAAATGATTATTTGGGCAAATTAGATAGTATGAAAGCTTAAGAAGGGTATATATGATATTTATAAGTTAAGTTTAGCAAATAAGATATTATGAAAGCTTAAGAAGGGTATATATGATATTTATAAGTTAAGTTGGGTAAATAAGATATTTTTATGTTTAATAAGGGTATATATAAAATTAACCCAAATATATAACGGTCCAAAAATTAAACTCTAGCTCATGTCCTTTAACGTTAGGTTACGCGATGTTGCAAACAACTAGATTCAACGTATTGTCTTAATAAAGACAATGAGAAACCGAAACAAAATCCAATTTTGCCTGTCACTAATTTTGGTTATGTTTCACGTTTGATTCGTAAGGGTTGGACCAGTAATTAACAAATTAAATAAAACAAAATGCCATACAACGTGAAGCGATCAAATGACTTATAGTTAAACGGTATCTGGTTTTGTTGGTGTCGCACAAGGTTGCAGAGAGCGCGTGTATTTAGCCGTTAAAAAAACATCAAGAGAAAAAGACAAAACCATGAAAAATCAAGAGTGTGACATTTCGTCAAGATGCATAGTACCATTTTACACATTTTAACAAATAAAATTATTATTAAACTTATATAATACATACAAAAAGGCAGTGTATATATACTCTGGCAGTCCTTTGAACCAAGGCATTATATATGAAGTGAAGTGATAATGATAGTATCCGGATAACCTCAGCGGAGTATGAGGGATGCAAGATATAAGACTGTCTGGTTTATATAGTGAAACTAAACCCAAACATATATTCAAGAATGAATAAATGCACAAATGTAGGTGATAACCTGATGCTTTGATTGTGCATGATCAAAAACATAGCCGCTAAGGATTTTGAATTCATATAATACTGATGGTGACAAATTATGCATATGCCTGGCCACCACCATTTGGTTCTGATCTAGGAGTTTACCAAAATACCCCTCTGCATAATAGAACCCACAGACACATAACATCATCTTTCCCTTTCTGAAGACATGATATCAAATGTACTTCATGCAGAAAAAGTTGTACTACAATCCATGCATCATAAAGAATACACCATTGACCACTAAATCCATCATTAACAATTCCAATCTCTTAATCTAAGCACAAATCAATTTAATTACACAACCTAGAAATAAGAAAGAAACAAAAGAGCAATAATTTATACACAGACAATACCACCATAGAAATGAATGGGACCCAATTTAATTATCACAATTATCAATCATACTGATGATATTACATCATCATGATAGTGATAATGATAATGTCTTTTCTTGAATTTTTTTTTCATTTTTTGTGATTTTTTTTTCTGGGAAATTATGAATGTAAGAAGAAATTATTCAAGAAATCCAGTTTTGGTTAAGACAGCATTTCTTACCCTACTCAGATCTCTACCCTTAAGAGTTCTTCCAGCACCTTCACATACAGAAAATGAAGAAATCTGACTCCTTGCAAGCTTCTGTGCAATCCATTCATGAGGGGGCATCATGTTTCCATCACCATCATCATCATCATCACTGTCCCAACTTTCTTTCCCATTATGATGATGATGATGAACACCATCAACATCCCCATTACCATAACCATCATCATAACCATAATCAAGAAATGCAGAATTCTGGGATGATCTTTTTGACTTTCCATATATCTTTGACCAATCAGGAATGTTGACAGGAGCTGATTGTTGTTGAGGAATCCTAGGTTCGATGTCAGGATTGTTGGTACTAGGCCTAGGAATCATTCTGGCTGCTGCACTTGGATGAGAAATTGTTCTTGAAGAATATCCAGAGGTTGACCCTTTTGACTTCACAAATTCTGAATCAAAATCTTTTCTTTCATTATAAACAGACCATACATCAGTTTCTTGAAGCTCTTCATTTCCAAACATGGATGACCATCCACTGCTTCCTTTTCTGTACATATTTCCTTCTACTCCCAACAACCTTCATATGTCAAACACACAAAAAATATGTATTCAGCGAATTTACACAAAAGAATATTTTCAAGAAACAAACTTTGGAGGTATAACAGCTAAAGATTCACCTTTTTGGACACAGAAGCTCTCAGAAATACAAATTCAGGTGGATTTTATGAAATTTGGCTGCTATTTATGATCTTTCTACCCTTTCTCTCCATTAAAAATACAATCTTTGAAGTTATAGGAATGGATTACTTTATAGGCTTACAAAAAAAAGAAACTGAGCTATCTTGAAGTCCTGATCTATTGTTCACAAATCACAAGTGCCCATGTTCTTTCAACTATTTCAAATGAAATGACACAACTTTGATAAAGACTTCCTATTAAAGATCAAATAAAGCTTTAGATAACAAATCCAGTATAGAAAATTAGAGACCCAATGAGAAAAGATTAAAGAGAAACACACGTGAACTCTCGAATAAGAACGAAGAGACCGAGGTTAAATTTTTAACTCGATTATATTCAAACAGTAGTGAAAAATTTCATTTTTGCCTCCTCGTCAGACGCCCCGTGCAGATTATATATATTAGTAAAAAACAAAGAGTACAAAGTTAGACCAAGTTTCAATACCCCCTCTTAGTTATTTATAAGATCTTGGTATTCAATTATTGAACTTAAAGGGTGATCATGATATCTTTGTTAGTTTACTAATAGTCCACTTGTACCATATAAGTCCAATGCACTTCAATTATTTATGTTGCGTTTAGGATTCTACGTTCAAATACATCTAAAAGAGTATTTTATCACAGACAGGCGAAAAGCGCAACAACAATTATAAATACTTAATTATACACAAAATCATATTCTATGTTCCAATTGTCGAACCATAAAGATGGAATTCTGTTCTAAATTCATGATCTGATGTCAAGAAAGTAAGACATATGTCGGTTTTACGAAACTGAAACCTTTTTTCATTGATTCTTATATCAGAATACAGCTCAGATCAAAGAGTTGAATACTTAAATGTATCTCTAACTATCAAATACACGTGAATAATATTGATTAACCTTTTTCAAAAACTTTCTTTGATGCACTGCAGCTAGCTAGCCAACATTCAATGCACTGTGGCTGCATTCTATGAATTTAGCCAGACATATACAGGAACAAATGTCATCAAAAACCAATCAGCTCTTTGGCCGTCTTTTACACAAATTTCAACCGTTGAAGGTTACTTTTGGAAAAAAGGATAATGATAATATTAAAAAGGAAAAAAGAGGAGGAAAAAGGAGGCGTTTTGGACATTACCATGGTTATGCTCTAGTTACAGTTGGCGGCAAAGTACAGGAGGGGCCCTAAAACGTAATGAAGTTAGCACTAACAAACAGGTATTAAGATTATTCAAATTAATTATGATCTAAGGCCATCCGTATGGCTTCCCACTTACTCAAACCAACCCAAATGTCACATCAGCGCCACATTAGTTTTTTTTACTTTTTCCTTCCCAACCCAAATCAACCCAAAACTCAAGTAAAACCCTTCCCAAATCAACCCAAACAACCCAAATATTTTTCTTTCTCCTCACTCTCACTAAAAAACCAAAAAAAAAGAAAGAAAAGAAAAAGCCTGCACCTTCCATTGGGTTGGCAGACCCGAGGTGTGCATTTCAAGATTGAACCCAAAACCCCCGTAGGGGTGTTCCCGAGCGATAATCTTGAACCCAAAGAAACCCGAATGTAATCGAGAGATGCCATACGGATGGACTAATTAGTTAATTGCTATCTTTTTATAAATAATTATTTAGTTAATTAGTTAATTACTATCTTTTTATAAATAATTATTATATATCCTTTTTAACCGGACTCTATATTACATGGGTCACTAACATTGCGTTCTCGAGCATAATTAAGAGAATTAAGGAAGAAAAAATAATCTTTTTCATTCCAAAGGGGTGTTTGTTTTAGTTTATTTAGGGCTTATTTTTTATAAGCTTGTTTTTCCGATTCATTTTCAGTAAGTCCGATCAATTTTCTTCTTGTAACTCGTAATAAGCTAAAAAATCCTTTCATTTTTAAAAGAAATAATATACGGTAAAACTAGTCGAAACTTTTCAACTAAATCCTACTCTCATTTTCTTGTTAAACGCCTCTAGGGCTTCGTTCTCTGCAAGTCTGCATTTGCTTGCCGTTGTTATACCCACTTCGGCCACTGTTACAATTTCCAGCTGTTGTCACCGGAGACAAGCCTCCTCCGTTAGTCGACGATGAAATTTTCCTCTCTGTCTCTTCTCTTTGCTTGGGTTTTTCTTTGATCTCCTTCAACCTTCTCAATCTCTTACAATTGTATATGATAGATTGATCGCATTCTATGATTTGGCCATGATTTTATCGCTTATATGATTTGATTCTTAATAATATACGTGCCTTATTGCTCCGTCAAAAGCCTAAATGTGACCTTCACTTTGAAAAATCTTCACCCGATGGCTGAGCGATTTTGGATCTGATCGCAGAAGAAGCTGGTTAAATATATTTCTTTATGCCAAACTGCGAAAAGGTGGAGGCCTTCTCTTTTAATCAATTCAAGTGTATTGTTTCTTCCTTCTCGACTTTCTGTTTCAGTATCTAATAAAGGCATTTACATGAATTCTAGTGAATTTCAGTTGCGATTCACTAACGCTTCTTGTGGTTCTCTTTAATTTTTCCTTTATTTGTGTTAGAAAGGGAGAAGGTGTGGCAATTTTTACGAGGATGTTAATGAACATAAGCTGCTGATAACAGGTTCGTTCATTTATTTCTCAGTTTCTCACTAACAAATTAGTTTCTCATGCTAGTTGTTGTTGCTGTTGTGGGTATTAACAAAGAAACCTTGAACATATAAGGAAGAGAAGAAACCTCAAAATGCTCAGATTTTGCTTCTGTTATTAAATACATTGTTTGTTAACAATTGTTATCAGCTGATAGGATGTAATGTCCTTTGATAGATTTTGTTTCTGTTTTGTCTGGGCTTTAATGCCTTTTAGATGTAATAGAAAGTTCTTCGTGGCAAACAAAGCAGAGCAGAATACTCTAGTGGTAGTGGCTTAAAATTACAGCTCAGGTGGTATTTGGGTTTGGTTGTTGTAGTGACTTTAAATTACAAAGAGCATTTAGTTGACATTATAGTCTTATGGTAATATAATTCTCCCATTCCAGGGCTTATTCACTTGGAATCCTTACTGCAAAGATTCAATAAGTTAAAAAAGCTAAAAAAATCAGTAACAACTCGGCTGGAAAGAAAAAGAAGAAAAGTAAAACTTGCTATTTATATTGCATCCCCTTTCTCAACCAAACCATCCTATTCGTCTCAATCAACAAATACATCATGTAACATTCATGCAAATAGGCTCATTTAACTTGGTAACTAGTTCGGTATATATACCATATACCTTCAATTCTTTGGTATATTTCTTATTTTCTTAGTTTTATTTGCAATGCAATTTTTTCTGCAAAAGGAAGATAGAATTATAAAGATTGTAACAACCTTGAAGATTGAACAAAACAACGCAGACAATTACTTATAATTAAAAACCATACATCAATACAAGATCATAAAACACACACTAATGAAGGATGATCTAATTGATGTGGCAGACTGTAAGTTAACAGACAATGCAGCAGAGATAAAGGTGAACAGGTATCAATGCTGTGATCATTTTAAAGGGCAATACATTTACGTGGCAATACGACCATCTTTTTTCATACACTTTCATCTACACCAGTTACAGTCACCCACCAAATAAAGAAACCATGAAACCCTCAAAACAGGAAAAAACAACACTATTGAAAGAAAAACATACCCAGCTCCCAAATTCTCATAGACCCATCATCAAAGATCTCATCTGGTTCTCTCTTATTGCTACATTCTTCAAAGTTCTTCTGATCCCAGCCTATCATAGTACTGATTTTGAGGTCCACCGTAACTGGCTAGCCCTCACCCACACCTTACCTATATCTCATTGGTACACAGACGAGACCAGCCCATGGACCCTTGATTACCCTCCTTTCTTTGCTTATTTTGAGCATTTCTTATCTCTTTTTGCTTCTCTTGTGGACCCCACCATCACAGACCTCTATAGTGGTCTTAATTACAAGGCTCTTTCTGTCATCATCTTCCAGAGAGCCAGTGTGATGGCCTCAGACACAATATTAATTTACTCGGTTTACAAGTTGACTAAGAACCTGGAGTTGAAGAAGAGGTTTTTGATCTGGGTTTTGGTTGTTTGGTCACCCGGATTGTTAATTGTTGATCATGTGCATTTTCAGTACAATGGGTTTCTGTTGGGGATTTTGTTGGTTTCCTTAGGGGCACTGCAGAAAGGGAATGACTTGATGGGTGGCTTTCTTTTCGCGGTTCTATTGTGTTTCAAGCATTTATTTGCTGTTGCTGGGCCACTTTATTTTGTGTATTTGTTGCGGCATTACTGTCGTGGTGGGATTTTAAGGGGTTTTGGTAAGTTGGTCACTATGGGTGCGGTGGTTGTTGGGGTTTTCATGGTGGCCTATGGACCGTTTGCGTATCATGGGCAGGTAAAATATATCTCTATTTTTCATATTTAAGCTTTATATGTAGGAGATAATTTTGATTCCTAGAATTCTTACTATTTTATTAAATGTTAACATATTTAAGTTCAGATGACTCTTAGAATGCTTCCCGTTTATGCTGAAGATATTGCTTCATATGCTTCTGAATTCTATAATTGCCTTTGACTAATTTAATAAAATAATTCTTCAGATATTGTGGTCATAATACACTGTATCTAATCATGCAAGTGGTTTAAGCCTCACTGCACACAGTAAAAGTTTCCAACAGAGTAGAAATATTCAAGACCGAAATTATGAACAGTTTGGATATGAACACTTGGACTCAATTTAAGGCCTTTAAATTTTCTTCTTCTCCGCTGTCGATTTATTCTCAACAACAATAATAATCAGTCTCATTTTATATGCACCTTTTCATTGAATAGAGATCTCAAATCATCATATGGCTCCACAATGACTAGGAAAACCTTCAGTTATATACCATTTTTGATAGCTATGAAGAAATTCGTTTATTTTTGAAGTTTGTTCTATATTTATTCACCCTTCGTAGTGAAATATGGACCTATTTAGTATTTTTGAAGTCTGTTTTCTATTCTTTCATTTTTGTTTTTTCTCCATCTGTTTTCTGATCTATTCATGTTAGGGAATTCTTTTCGTAAATTTCGTCTCTGTTTTCTTCCTAAGATTTTCCATGTAAATTTTGATATTCAGCCACCTACTTCGTTTACATTTTATTTTGTGTCCATCATAAAAAGTAAGTTTGCATGTTATGTATAATATTGCCCTGAATATGGAACCAACTGCAAGTACCCTGAATATGTCCATGAACTACTATAGCATCCTCTTCATGAATTTGTTTAATTTTTTTTTAATTTTCACACAGGAACGTGTACTGTGTACAGTGAATACGAGCTGTTGTGATTCTTTATCTATATGATAACATGTCGTGCATGTATCATTCTGTTTAATTCTTCGCAGATACAACAAGTTTTGAGACGCATGTTTCCTTTCGGTAGGGGACTTTGCCATGCTTATTGGGCTCCAAATTTCTGGGTATTCTATATTCTCTCAGATAAGCTGCTTGCTTTTGTGGTTGGGAAACTGGGATTCCAAATTCAACCACCAACTGCTTCATTCACTGGCGGGCTTGTTGGGGACTCTTCTCCTTTTGCCATACTACCTGTGGTATAACGTCTGCCTTAGTACAAACCTACATATTCCATGTGTAAAAAATATTTAAAAGTTGTAAATTGATTGTGATACGCAGATCACCCCTTCAATAAGCCTTGCGATTGTACTGCTTTCTATATCTCCTTGTCTTGTCAAGGCTTGGAGGAATCCCCAGCCAAAGATGATTGTTCGATGGGTGTCATATGCTTACACATGTGGCTTTTTGTTTGGATGGCACGTGCATGAAAAGGCATCACTCCACTTCTTAATCCCTCTTGCAGTTGTTGCAGTAGAAAGCCTCGAGGATGCACGCCATTACTTCATGCTATCTATAGGTAAATAGTTTTTGAAAACTTTGCTCACTATTCAATTTTGCAAGTGGTTTAAATTTATTTAGTTTGTATCTTCCATGCAGTTTCAGTCTATTCGTTGTTCCCTCTTCTATATGAAGCTCAAGAATATCCGATAAAAGTGATCTTACTTGTTTTACACGTAGTGCTAATGTGGTATGGCTTTTCTTCTCAATTTTCTGTCTCAAAATATGGTGGGTTTGTTACAAGATGGATAGAAAAGATTTATCTGGTTGGTTTTGTGGTTGTGGAGGTATGGGGACAGTTTCTTCATCCATTGGTTTTTGGTGATAGGCTTCCGTTTTTACCCCTCATGCTGATCTCGTTTTATTGTGCATTAGGAATGATGTACTCTTGGATTTGGCAACTTCGATATATTATTAGGTCTTGATGATTTTATAACTGTGTTTGATGAACACATCAATATGGAACTCTTAAACATGTAACACATGGGTGAAACTTTATGCGTCAGTTGTCTAACAGAGAAAATACATGTTATGGTGATTTTACGATGTTATTTTCTTTCTTTGGAGATTCGAGAAACCCCTCACTCTGGTTCATGACCATTTTTGGTCGGGTAAAACTATCAAATACTTCAGAATCTCCTAAAAGCAGTGCAACCAACCACCCAATAGCTACTTGGTAGTTGGGACTATCAGTCCGGGACGGATTCCATTGTATCTGGACCTTTTTAGGTCCAAATGAACATCTTCTCTAGATATCGAGAAATTATTCCTCTAAAGTTTGTTGAGACAGTTATGCATCAAAGCCGATAAGGTCACGTTTGGGATGATGTTTGGTGATCGGGACACTCTTAGGATGAGGTTCACGAACTTTATTCCTTAACAAGAGCAAAATACATGGTACAATTAGTCACATTAATGTATAAAACGAAGTTGTGTATGTACTAATCACATTTTAGAGATCTCATGTCACATTAATGTATAAAACGCAGAGATCTTGATAGTCAATTAGTCATCTACAAGATGCACAAATAGGAGTGACAACGACACATTTTTCTTTTAAAAAAAAAAAATAGTAGTAAGTTTTAAATCATTTATGTCTTGGTAATAAGTTCTATATTTTAAAGAAAATTGTTGGTATTGACCTCTGTAAAATTTTGTAACATGCTTGTGTAAATTTATAACCTTAGAATTATTTCACATGTGAAAGAATATTATACAGTTAGTTTCATAGTAAACAAATGATTTGATCAGATCTTGTGACCCCATGGTCGATTGTAGGTTAATCCACCCCAAGTTCAAAGCGAATGAGAGGGAAGAACCCATTTTTCCGGGTCATATTGTCTTAAGCGTGAAGAACTTTTTGTTCAATAATCTTGAATAAACATATTTGTAATTTATAAAAATTAGATTTCTTTTTAATAAAAAAACATATAAGCTATTCATTTTGTTTGTTTAATCTTTTCTATAACTAAAAATAGTTATGTTAAAGTGTGACATAAATCTGCGAACCATTGAATTTTTTGTTGTAATTTTGATCGATTTAATTGTTGGTTACGTTTGAGACATTTAATTTAAAAAAATGAAGAAAGGTAATTTAAATTAAAAGAGAAATTATTTCAAAATGGGATTTGAAGTTGAAGAACACCGCAACGTGATTTTTTCAAAGGCAGAACAACGCTATGTAATGTCTATAAATTTCAATTATGAATTTACCCTAATTTAATTTTGAGTTAATAGAATAAATAGTCTTTTAACTATTCCAAGATTGTAAATTTGATTCTTTAACTAAAAAAGTTACAAAGATGATCATTTGTCTATCATTTTTACAAGAATGATCCGTTTTAAAAGAGGGCAGATTGCCGAGAAACGTAATCTAAGGGTGTGTTCGGTAACGGACTTATGGGGGATTATAGGGGCTTGAGATTCTAGTTTTCATAATCCCCAGCCCTCTAGCCCTGTTCGGGTGT
>JAUEJL010115812.1:0-12184 GCA_032274825.1 Drosophyllum lusitanicum | reverse complement strand
CAGCTTTTGTATTGAATATATTCTATGTATTTTCTGTAAACTTTTTATTTATAGTTATGTGTTATTTACATAAGTTTTAAAATTTATAATTTTTAGAAGACTATGTATAAAAGAAAAAATGTTAAATATAAAAATTATTTTTGTGTATCCGACCACCGTACAAGTATTATACTAGTTCTATATAAATATAGCCCTAGTCGTATCAAAAAGGCTGTTTACATATACAAGGGTTACAATAGAATATACGAAATCGTTGTATATCCGTTGTGACGGAGAGACCCATAAATCGACTTCCGCCGGAAAACGCAAACAGCATACGCCGGTGATAAATCCCCCATAGTTTCCAGCCACTAGTCATTTATTCCTGAGACTGCGTGTTCGTTCCGTCAAAGAATAAAATCATCTGATCAACACGAATGTTTCCAGGGGACCATTTTCCCTACGTTCTTGCATTTTCAGATGGATACAAAAAACAAGGAACTCTGTTTCATCGATTTATGCCCATTGACATGTGTGCAGCATTTGTCCTTCAGCGAATCCCTTGGGTGATTAGAAATTGAGTTCATCTTCATCGACTACAAGCCGGCGCCGATTGGGTGACATGCCACGTGGCCAACTCACTCATCACTCTCAATGTGTCATCACACCTCCTAATTCTCGATTTCACAGACACCTGTCTCTAATTTTGTCTCTTCTCTTTCTCCTATTCGAATCCCTTGTGCGTAACGGCCGAATCACGCCCCTTTGGCTTCCCCTTTCCTATAAACCCTAAATGCCATCTACTCGTACCGATGCTTTCGCTTTTATCTTCGACCTTTTGAATCCTTCTTACTCGTCTTTTGATTCACCAAATAACGTATAGCCGGTAGAATTTTGTTTCTTGTTTTTAGGTTAGTGATTAGAAATGGAAGCATTAATCGAGGAACAAGCACCTTTTGAGATGGGGGTGGTTGTTCCCAAGAGGATTGTAGACCAAATTGATGACCGCCATGGGTATGATTGTGTTGAAGTTCTTATGGATGAATTGCAGAAAATTGGTATGATTGTCGACAGAGTCGCTGGCCTTCATGATGACTTCCTCAAGGTTCACCTTCAACATTATTCTCTCTTAGATGTTTGTGATTCTTTTATTACGAACTTATGACCAAAATTAGCTAATTCAGCGTCTAGTAAGTTGAATTCCAAAACCCTATTAAAACCCATTCTATTTGTGGAATTCGTAGCTTATATTATAGTGAACGTATATGACGTTCTTTCTTTCTTGGCGTACTTACGCTATGTTCTCGAGTTATTCTTTCTAAGAACCATGTAATCATACCTTTTTCTTTTATAAGAATTTATTGCAGATGATGAACTATTGGTTTGTTAATATTTCCCAAGTTCTAATTGTGTTATTGAGTGAAAGAAATGGTGATAAAGGGAAAGATATGGTAAGAAAGAAGAATTGCAGTTAATATGTTCCAAGTTCTTAATTATGTTTGTCCCCATTCTAGTTAGCAGCCCCGGTTGAGATTTTAGGGAAGGCAGCAGCGGAATTAAAGTTGAAGAAAAGAACTCAAATAGGTGAGGTTGCAACAGTCCTAAATTCAAGACGGTGAAGTTTTCTTTAAAAGATGCTCTTTGACATTTAATATTATTGCAGGGGTTGATTTACAATTTGAATGGGATGAGGCTGAGGCTTTTACTAGACAAACTGATGGTTCGTTATTCAGTTGGTGCGAGCGTTTTCGTTGCTACAATCACATGATATATGGAATCGTGAGTTATACATGTTTCCAATCAACTTTAACCATATACCGCATGACCTAAATGTTCCATAATGTATAGATACAATAAACAATGTAATACACAATCACAATGGTTGTATATTTCAATAGTTAATATCTCTAAAATTATACACTGAAATTTGCAGGTTAACAAGAGTCAATCTGCTGTCATTTTAAAATCTAACTGCAGAGATGTTAGATGGGAGCCTGGAGAACCACTCGTGTGGAAGTTGGAAGAAGAAGCCATTGTTAAAGAAGTCTTTCCTATCCATGGTATGGCGAGTACTTTCAAATTCTTCTTTATTTCTTTTGCACACTGTATCAATTGTCATTATCCTATATAAGTAACATGCATTTCGTTTAAAAGACGAGACGAAGAGAAAGCAGCTTTTGAAAAGTTGGGCTCTTAACTGGTGGGACTTCACAAATCAACCTCTTGATGAGATATACGCCTACTATGGAGCAAAGGTAAAATATTAGTTGTTTCTGAATAGTTCTGCTTACTATGGAAAATGAAGTTCAACTATGGTAACATATTCTTTTTTATTTTTGTTTTTTGTGCATGTGAAATACACCATAGATTGCAACATATTTTGCTTTCCTTGGAATGTACACAAAGTGGTTGTTTTTCCCTGCTGCATTTGGGATTCTCTTGCAATTGGTTGATTTTGGGTAGGTCACTTCCTTCATGGAGCTTCATTTCTCACCTACATTCTGAATCTTCTTTAAATCTTTAATGATTGTGTATTTGGTTAGTTTTCTTTCCAGATCGTTGCAGTTATCAGTGCTCCCCTTTTTCTTTGTGTGTGTAATTTCATGGGCAGTCTTCTTTTTCCAATTCTGGAAGCGGAAAAACTCCACCCTTTTAGCCAGGTAATTTGTAGTACAAGTATATGATCTGTGTGTGTTTTAGATATTTTTATATTCCAATTTTAAGACGCTTGATTCTCAATCTGCAAAATGTAGGTGGCAGATTTGTTATTCAGCTGGAGCAGAGTGTGCTTATAAATATATGGATGCAGAATGGAGCTCTTTCCATATGTCTGTTGGATTAAGTAAAAAATTCGGGGCTGACAAAGTAAAGGAAAAGGACAAGTTTCAAAGAGAAGAATGGTTTGGTCATATGCTGAGATTTAGAAATGATGCTTTTATTATCTTGAGTATCATATGCCTCCAGCTTCCATTTGAGTTGGCTTATGCACATTTGTATGAGAGCATTGGATCTGATATAATAAAGTGAGCATCTTGTTTATGTATTTCTTACAAACATAGAAAAGCATTCTTTTATTAGATTTTTATATATTTTTTTATTTTTTCATTTTCAGGTTTGGGCTGACAGCGATCTACCTGTTTGCCATTCAGTATTTCACACAAATTGGGGGGAAGGTGTCAGTGAAGCTAATCAAGGATGAAAAGAATGAAAACTCTGAATACAGAGCTAATAGCTTGGTTTACAAGGTCAGCATCGAATTTGTTTTAACAGAATTACTATGTAAAATGTAGAGTGGTTAGATGGGTGGGTTAGGTAACGGATTGAAAGTGATCACTTTTGGTACGGGTTGTTTATGACCTATAGACACTTTTTGTTCATTTTTGGGTAAAAAATGTAAGTAATAGTTTATGATTGTAAAATAATGTTATTACAATAACAATCTAAGGTGTGTTTTTATGAAAAAAAGAAAAAACTGGAAACCTCTTAACTCTGATTCGGTAGGAGGTCCTATGAGTTTAGATCGTTTTTTAAGATTCAGAGGTTCAAAACTCCTAAAACCTCGTATTGTTGCACATGTTTACCAGCCTCTTTTTCCATTCAAACCTTTTGTTACTCAAAATTGATTGTCGCATTTAACTTTGGGTATTAAATGGCGACAGAGATAACCAAATATTATTTTTTTTAAAAATTTTGGTTTGGGTATTAAATGTGGAGATTAGTTTTCTAATGTGATTTTCTTTTTGTGACAATAGTTAAAGGCAATTGTAGCGTTTGTTTTTAATTTTCTCATTTAAAAGATCTACTAAACTTTATTTTGCATATAAATTTAAAAGTTCAATATTTTGAAGGGTAAAATGGACAGATTACAAACCCTTAGACGTTTGCCTAGTTTACAAAAAAAGTGTTAAATGATTCAGCTTTCAGAACCACGTGTGATAATTCAAAAGTGATTTTCAGATTCAGACGACCTCTTAAGAAAGCTAACAACACCCAAGTCTTTGAACAAAACGATTGAAGTTGTATGCATTAGGAGTTTTGGGTACTTATAAGCCTTTTAGCTAAGCTCTTAACTTCTTATTATCTGACTCGTTCAAGATGATAAATTGTGCATTCTAATGAATTTAATTTTCTCATGTAGGTGTTTGGGCTGTACTTTATGCAGTCATACATTGGAATACTTTACCATGCAATTCTGCATCGCAACTTCATGACTCTTCGTAAAGTAATCATTCAGCGTCTAATCATATCAGAGGTAGTCATACTTCTTTTTTCTTTTTTAGAATTTCTCTAAGTTTGGTATTAAAACTAAATGTATATGGTCTAAAAATGTCCTCTAGGTGCTTGAAAATCTGATGGAGAACTCTCTACCCTACATCAAATACAGCTATGGAAAGTATAGAGCTGTTCGGTAGGTCTCTTCAACTTTGGTATTTATTTTGACCCGTATAATATTGTGTCGTGGCTAATTTAGAGCTCATTATCTGTGAAGTAACAAGAGAAAACGCGAGAAGGGGATGGCAGCCAGGAAATCTTATTTCAACTCAAGGGTAGAGAAGGAGTACTTTAAGCCTATATATTCTGCCAGTGTCGGTGAAGAACTCGAAGATGGGCTCTTTGATGGTAATATAATTTATTTAAACATGAAAGTAAATGTGTATGCATATCTTTTTTTTAATAAATCATCAATGACTAAAAGTTGAAAACCTTTTGCAGAATTTCTTGAGTTGGCGTTGCAGTTTGGAATGATTATGATGTTTGCTTGTGCATTTCCTCCTGCGTTTGCTTTTGCTGCCTTGGTATATTGAAAACTTTATCCATTTCTTTGCATTTTGCATATCTAAGTTAAAGAAATATGAGTGGTAAATATTAAAGAGTTCTAAGTTTTATATGGTTTTGGCATAGAGCAATATTACAGAAGTTAGGACAGATGCTTTAAAGATTCTTGCCATGTATAGAAGGCCAGTTCCTCGAGTTGCTGCAACAATAGGGGCGTGGCTTAATATATTTCAGGTACTCATTCTCTATATGATTCCATTGATTTGTTATTAGTTTCTACAGCTTCAAATGCATCAAAAAAGAATATGAAATGAAAAGGGTGATTTATGATTTTCAGTTTTTGATCGTTGTATCAATATGCACAAACTGCATCCTTCTAGTATGTCTATACGATAAAGAGGGGAATTGGAACATATCTCCTGGTCTTGCAGCTATCCTTATAATGGAACATCTCCTCCTTCTCATCAAGTTTGGCTTCTCAAGAATTGTACCTGAGGTACGCTATTTTCTACAGTTGGCAATTTCAACCTTTGACCTATGAAAATGCTGACTCGGGTTATGTTTTATCTCTGATGTCCGGGTCAAACACGTGATATAAGTTTAACTGTCTTATGGGTATAAGTTGCTCATCATGTGTTTTTAATGCAAAAAACCCCCTCCTAAATCATTATTTTTAAAAAGTTAAAGTTATTATTGCAATAATGTCTTATGTAATCATATTTGACACCCTAATTATTTTTTGAGTAAATAAGATAAATCGTATTCGTTGTTTGGTGTAAATTACAGATCTCGTCTCTCGTGTTTCATGGTTTGCTTGCATTTAACTGGATTTATCTTATGTCATTTTCAGATATGTAACTGTTTGATAATTAAGTTTAACGGATCAGAGATCAAAATTGCAAGCAGACAGTAAAAGTAGGGATCAAATATGTAAATAGTTTTGACGAGAGACGGTATGCTTTAATTTACATTAAAGCACATAGACTACTTATGTAGTTTGTTCTTTCTTTTAGAAAGAGAAGTTCTATATCTCTCCTACTTTGTATTCCTATTCATCTTTCTACTCACAAGATCAAGATAAGTGTCAAAGTCAAGAGAGTTAGAGAGGATATGAAGAAAGAGAATTAGTTGATTCCACGTGTCATCTTGTGGTGAGTAAGAGGATTTAGTAGGACGAAGTATAATTTTCCTTTAGGGAAGCATAAAATTTTGAATTTCCAGGACTGCCTGTTACCCAACCCTTGTATTTTGACTCCTCTTCCTTAATGCTCTTTCCATCGAGTGATTTTTGATCCCAGAAACATAATTTTCCTCTTTTTGTAGGAACCTGATTGGGTAAAAGCAAACCGAATGAAGAATGCAACACAAGCACAGAACATGTGTTCTAAGCAGCTTTTGAGAAACATTTCTGGTGGCAGAGGAACACTTGTTACAGGTACACACAAGAGCGAATGATTGACGGTTAGTATTAGAATCAGTAGCTAAAGCACATACCCACTTTAGATTAGTCCCTGAATTAGTGTTATTAATTTTCGTATATGAGAAAAAAATCGTCTTTTGAGGATTTTAGCATTGTATATTACCTTACTTTGTTTGTTTGAACTTTGTTTAGTGCATTAACCTACTGATAACATTTGGGGCCCAAAAAAAAAATCTTGATTGCATTGGATAACAAATCGATTAGAGTAATTACAAGATTTTCCAGTCATTATTTGCATATCAATCTTGGGTTGTACTGACGTTGCGGTCAGAAAACAAACCATTGTCCAGGGTTGCAAAGGGTTCTTCATAGGGATCTTCAGCTAGCCACGGGAATTCCCTTCGCTGACGTGGCGACTACCAAAGCGATCGCTGACCTGGCGGGCGTACCGAACAACTGCCTTGGCCCATTTCTGGATTTCAAACTTGAACTTTCTTGAATCGAGTTTCTTTAGCGATTTCATACCGGGGTCGATAGATAACTCCATGAAGGAAAAACACCGATCGTAACGTTGTCTCTTTGTATTCTGTGGGTTCACGGCCACACTGGTGGTTGGAGGCGAAGCAGCTGGCGGGGTGGTTGTGGTGGTGGGGGAGGTGGTTATTTCCATATGGGGATGGAGGTTTTGAAGTGAATCAAAGTCCCCACCAATGGGTTATAAAGGGTTGAATTTGCTTGGAGAATAATATGGAAGTTGGGTGTTGTTGAAACGTGTGGGTTAGGATCTCATTGACCATGGACTTTTCAAATATTCCTTTTGCGTAGTTAAATTACTCGTGGGTTAGGTTGTTTTTTTCATCCAACTTGACCAATGTGGGTTAGGATAAAGACAAAGTTATGTGATAAACTGGTGTATACATCATTTTCCTTTTCCTTTCGAGAATTGCCATTAAATCTTAAGGTTTTAGATGAAGGGTTCAATGATTGTTTACTATTTGACCTGTTTTAATTTTAGTTAATTCTAGAACTTTTAATTTTAATTTTAAAAACTGGACCAGTCATCAAACCGGTTGCTCTACTGGTTTAACTGGTCGGACCATTTTAAAAAGGACAAATTACATGAAAATGTAATGAACTTTGTCTTAGTTATCATTGTATATAACCAACTTTAAATTTTTAAAAATAATACAATTAACTTTCATATTTTCTCATTGTATGCAAATAACTTTTTTATGTGTCTGTTATTTAGTTATAATTATATACAATGAACTTTGTCATAACTTCCATAGTATACAACAAGTTGCATACAATGTGAGGATTATGAAAGTTCGTTGTATTATTTTTAAGAAAATAAAGTTGATTGTATATAATGGTAACTAAGACAAAGTTTATTGTGTTTTAACGCAATTTGTCCTTTTTTAAATGGTTTCGAAAGTAATAAAACAACATATTTACTAAATGTTTGAAATTTGAAATTAGAACGACTTTCATATTTTCTGTAATAGTTTTTTGTATAGTACATAAATAGTTTTATTTGTTGTGTTACTATCACATTATAAATAAGAACTTTTAAGTCCTTTTATTGTTGTGACACAAGAAAAAGCTACATCTTTTATGATCTGTTTAAATGCAACAATCTACATCGTTTATAACTAAACATGTTAATGCAACATCAATAACTAAACATGTTACCTGCAACATCAATAACTGAACATGGTTTGCTCACAAAGAAGGAACATTAAACCAACAATTTTTATAGTATGTTTACTATAATCAATAAATTAACATGTAGGTTAATGCAAATAAATTTGATATATTAAGCAATGAATTCAAACAAATCAAATATAGTTTTAATTAATCCATTAATTACAGATATATATGAAAGGTAAAGCGTCAGACCAATATACAATTAGTGACCTTGGCTACCAATATACAATTATTTGTGAATCTTGGCTACATTCAGGTCGTTGAATTTTTGCAGCAGTGTATCATCTCTTGCTGCATTATGTTCTCAGCAGAGTTGATCGTTGTTGCAACTTGGTCTTTCAGCACCTTTCCTCTCTTTTTCAGCTCTTGTGGCATCTTTTTCAGCTCTTGTGGCATTTATATGACGGTCATTGTCTAAGAAACCCATGTAGTATATATGTTGGTTCCGAGGAAAAAATAATCGGAAAAAAATTATAAAAAGATATTCACTACAAAGAAAAAGGGTATTATGGGCCACTTTTGTCCCGCCTAATACCCAAGAAAGTCGTCTCTAAAGGCAATAGGGGCAACAGGTCTATTGCCTCGCAGCTGTTGCCTGAAAATTCGCCTCTATTGGTGTCACCCCTATTGAGGTTATTAGATATTTAAACTAAACAATATTATTATGTATTATGTACTTAGAGTAGAAAAGTGTTACCACCATCACTGCCGCCAGCATAACCGACGCCGGTAACCGCCAAACGGCCGTTAACCGCCGTCAGCCGCAGGAAACCACCAAATAACCGCCATTCTCACCCCTATATATACATGTATCGATTGTGGCAGATTTGTACCGAAAATACAGAAATAATACAAGTTCTTGGTGGATTATCTTGTTATTTTATCTTTGATTTCCAACAGAGGTTACCCCTATTGAGGTTGCCCCTATTACAAATGTCACTGCTATTAATGTCACATTTGTTGACCGTCGCCCCTAATGCCCTATATCTCTGCTAATACCATCGCTGCTATTAATTTTTAAAAAACCGAACATTTCTCACTAAAATGTTCTAAATACTGTTTGTAATATACAATAATTAACAATTCTGCTATAACCAGAAATATATAATTAATTTGCATATATTATATAATAACCCACAAATTCCTAATACAAAATCCCAAAGATAATATAATACTTGTTTTAATTAAGTAGTTTTACACAAAACAAAGTCTAATATATTTAACTTAAACTACGCTTCATCATTCAATCTAACACAATTAACACAATCAAAGAACCACAATTAACAACTTAATTAGCAAAATCAAAAACTCTAAACACAAGATTGTTAAGTGTCATTTAACTAATCTAACACAATTAACACAATAAAATAACCACAATTAACACACATAGAAGCAAACACACATACTGAAACACACACACAAACAGATACACACACACGTACAACACAAACGCACACTGAAACACACCCACACACATAGAAACACATACACACAAAAAATAGGCGTAATCCACCAAATTAACACATTAATTTTAAGTTGGATCGAACATATATACCACTAAAGATGGAGTTGTGCGGCGGCGCAATGTGGCTTAGCGGCAGCGTGAACGGCGGCTACGGTAGGCAAGCAGCGCAACGGCGGAGCAGTGACAGGCGACAGGATTGAGTGCGGCGGAGTCTCAAGAGATATGAAGCAGTATACGTAGTGATTGAAGGCCGGAGAAATTGGGGATTTATTTCAGAACCTTTAGCGGCGACGGCTTATAGGGGCGACTCACCCCTTTAGAGGCAACATCCAAAAAAATCGGGGGAAGGTTGCTGGGGTTTTTTTAATGGGCTTTAAGGGCGATGCATGACAATAGCGGCGACATTGGACAATAGAGGTTACACAACTCGGTGTCAACCCTATTGCCATCGCCTCTAAAGCCCAGATTTCTTGTAGTGATTAAATAATTACATGCCGAAAGAGAATTCTATTCAAATTAAGCTAATGAGTTTAAGCTAGTTACTAACTAAAAAAGCACAAATTCGAATGAACAAAACCTCCGAATTAAAAGAAAAAACATATCTAACAATGCTCTAACTAAAAAAAACATATCTAACAATGCTCTATATTTTGATTAGATATGTTTAGAGCAAATATATAAAACAGAAACATTATCTTAAAAGAATTCATTCATTGAAGATAATATAAACAGATGCTTTTAAATGTAGCAATTCTGCCATCTACTTAGATAAGTTAATTACTTGTGTTACATAAACTAATATTTATAGAAAACTCACGTACGTGGTAAAAGATATTGAGAATAGTGTGTCCATACCTTTGCAACAAACTCGATGCCATCCATAGCATGTAAATTCAATAGCTCTGCTCCAAAATCACCCCGAAATTCACGATAATAGATCAAAACCATAGAAATGATTAATACTCATTACCAAACAAAGAAACCTTACTTTGTTTCCCCACATTCCGAGCCTTAGTATGGATTTAACAGTTTTGTCAAGATCGAATTAAAAACAAACACACAAAAATACTAAGAATAATCCAAGAATAAAACACAGAAATTGCAGAATAACACTTTGAGTAACAAGAAATTTGTATTAATCACTTGATTCGAAGTACAAACGATTTAGTCATCAAAGCCCCAATCTGTTGATCAAGAACAATTCAACAAACGTACAAAACTTCTTTAATGTAAGGATCCCAGATGACCTTTGTAACACCGAAAATCTAAAGCCATTTTTTATAAATCGTTACGGAAACAAAATTCAAGGATTATATAAAATACACTCATTTACAAGCATCCACATAATCACAACAAATAAAACATGGCTCGTCTTTTACAAAACAAATATCAGAGCGCTGGTTAAGCTTTCCTCTAAACAAAACTCCAGCTAAACAGCTGTAAACACCGAAACTGCAAAAAAGGTTCAACAGTGGGGAATTAGCACAAAGCTAAGTGAATGAAAGTTACAAACTAATAGTTATCAGCAACAACCAACACAATCAACAAACATCAAACAGTCAATCTCACAAATCCAGAGGACCGGTGGTTCTACCGAACCTGCAACCAATGCGGGCCAAAACAAAGGTTTACCTATAGCCCTCCGCCAATTGGCACAGTTAGATCCCCTCCGATACAATGCATGCATCAGAAGGTCTACAACTGCTCAACCAATAGCAAACGGGCCCAGCAGAACTACACGCATAGCTGAACTCTACCAGCCCCATTCACAGCAGCTGGTCTCTAACAAATACGAAGTACTCATCATACCATGAACACATATCGTAACTCGATCAAATAATACATAAGTAGTTATCCAATTATCGATCAAGAATTTATCAGACTAAGAAGTCTATCAAAGCATCAATCATCTTAATACCAAGTAACCATATCAGTTACAACCAATACCACTCGTGAGTAAACCTCCACTCACCTCCGTTCTCAATCTCTGTACTCAGTTGTCTAATCTCACCGGGTCTTCGCAAATTTCTGAGAACACAACAACACCGAAATCAGTCTTTGATTTGCCTTGTGATCCACAGCAAACTCGTCATAAGGTAAGGTGAAATATGGTTTTTAGCCTTGTTTAAGTAATTGGTTTTGATAAACTATTTGGGTAATTATTTTCACAAGGATTGTATCAAAATTAACTAATAAATGTACTCTAATTTGTAGATGGCAATCGTTAACAACACAACACCAAGTTTATCACTCCGTTCTTTCCTAGAGAAGGAGAAACTCATACGTGTGAACTTTGTTGATTAACATCGGCAATTGCGAATTGTCCTTCGCCATGAATCAAAGTTGCATATTCTTGAGGAACCCCTTCCAGGGCCACCTGCTACCAATGTGATTTGGGCTGCTAGATATGCTTTTAAAAAGCGTGTCAAAGATACAAATGAGGTTTCGTGTCTCATGTTGACGACTATGAGCGTCAAGCTACGAAAGCGGTTTGAGCAAATGAGTGCGTACAATATGATCAACCGGCTTAAGGACATGTTCCGAGAGCAGTTAGGTAGGAACTCTATGAGTGTGCCAAGGCCCTTGTCAGTTGTCGCATGCAGGAAGGTGGGAGAGTTAGCGTTCATGTCCTTCGGATGAAGGTATACATTGACCAAACAAAGAGGCTATGTTTTCCCATTGGGAGGGAGCTTGCGGTGAATATGATTCTCCAATCCCTGCCCGCTTCTTTTGATGAGTTTGTTAAAAACTATCATATACACAAATGGTGGAATCCTTAAAGGAGTTGCATGATATATTGAAGACTTTTGAGTCTAACATGGCCAAGTGCAAACTCG
>JAUEJL010115801.1:0-12184 GCA_032274825.1 Drosophyllum lusitanicum | reverse complement strand
ATACGATTAGGTTCTCTTGCCTATTTGTGTTGTAGTCGTGCTAAATAATTCGGATTTTATAAATTTAAAACTGGTACCCTACACGCACATCAATACGAAAATAAATGGGTCGAGTTAGAGTCGACCCAAAAACCCGAAAGTGACTTGTTTAAGGGTAAAACTATAAATTTATAAAATTTTCTTTAGTACTTAAAGTTTAAATTTCAAAAAGAAGGCTATGAATTCAAATGAGAGAGTGAAATCTTAGGCAATGAAACCCGACAAACAAAAGCACAAAACCTTTAAAAGTTAAAAACTTAAATGAATAAATTATATAGAGCTAAAAAAATGTTACATCATTTGATATTTGTTATGTTGACTACATGGTTTTAGTATTTTAACATTTGTCTACATGATATAAATACTTTAATATTTTGGATTGGCCTCGTTACTGTATTTAATGATGTATTATCGTAATTTTATTTTGTTGTTTAATGGCATTATTTATTGGTAGTTGGTAGAAGCACGATATATTATATTGTTTAGTATATTCATTTATATAAGTTGAATAAAAAATAAAGTCAAAATGCGAATTAAATTGAAACTAACACCGAATCCAAAGTTCATAACAATCAAAACGAATATTAAAGCTAAAATCCAAATGAAAATCATATTTGAAATTATCAAAGCAAACAAGGAATTAGAGAATTTGAATATGAAAACGTATACAAAAATGAAAAAAAATTTCCCGAATACATTTTGGTAAAATGGGTTGACACGAAACACGACCCAAGTTAAACACGAAAATAAATGAGTCGACACGAATACGAAACCGACACAAATTGCCGGCCTTAACTCGTGAAGGTGATGGCATGTGGTAGAGAGACGAGAGAGACGATGGGTGTTAGAGATGTTGTCACAGTTATGCATTGAGGAAGAGAGATGAGAAAGATGATGGCCGGGTAAAGAGAAAGAGTGGAGATAAAAGAGACCAGAGATAAACAGTGATGATTTGATTTTTCTATTAAAAAATTAATATTAAATATATTCAAAAAGTAATTAACAATTAAAGAAAATGAAAAAAAAGAAGGATAAATGTATTTTTATCATTTTAGTTTTATTAAGACCAAATTTGAAAAAAGTTTACCATTTAAAAACTAAATATATAAAAATAAAAAGTTAAAAACTAAAGTCGTATAAATAATTAAATCATAATGAGCAAAAATATAATCAATTCTAATAATAATAATAAAAAAATAAGAGTTAATTACAAAAATGGTCCCTGTGGTTGTCACTGATTTTCGGTTTTAGTCCTTTAACTTCAAAAATTACGAAAATTGTCACTGTGGTTGTCACTTTGTTTCGATTTCGGTCCTTTAACCTAACCGCCGTTATCTTCTGCCATTAGATGGCCTCATGTGCCTTGCACATGAGGGTATTTTGGTCAATTTAGTTACTATCCATGTTACCAAACATAATAAACTGTTTTTTCTATATTTAAATAAATAAAAGAAAAAGAAACAATAATATATATCATATCTCTCTAACCATTCTCTCTCTAACTCTCCCTAAACAGAAACCACCGGTGTCTAACCACCACCACCACCACCGGCGTCTAACCACCACCACCACCACCGGTGTTTAACATCACTGCCGGAAAACCACTATCATCTACGGCAAATCTGTAAAAGCAATGTTGCCTCCGTCGTCTAACCACCAATCGTTCACCGCTAATCCACCATGGTTGCCTTCAACGCCGCTGCCGCTACTGTCACCGTAGTAGCCTTCAACGCTGCCGCCATAACCAACTTCGTGAATATCGATTTTAGATCTAACAACCCCTATCATCATCGATTTCAGATCCAAACATGCCATAACCACCATGTAAGCAAAACCCTAATCTGATCTCTTTTTGTCTTCCTCGTTGAAGACAGCCATCATCGCTACTCCAAATCTAAACCACAACACATCTCTTCTAATTATGTGTGTAGAAATAGGGTTTTTCTTCTTCTTGTTTGAGTGATGGTTTTTCTTCTTCTTGTTTGAAGACAACCATGTAAGCTTTCCAATTTTGTAATTTTTGTTATAGATATCTGTAAAAGTTTAGATTTAGATGTTGTAGAAAATTGGGTTTTTGTTCTTTTTATCCATTCTGTACATATTTTCTACTCTTTTTCTTTTGTGGATTCTTTGTACTTATACAAAATCCTTGGTTAAAATTGTTTGGATTAGACGAAAGTCTTCTGAATCAGTATTTGATTTGTTCTTGAATACAAAAGATTATTTGTTAGTGGTTATTTGATTTTGTTTGGACTTTTTAATCGGTATTTGATTTTCTTGTTAGTATTTGATTTGTTCTTGAATCAGTATTTCATTTTGTTTGGACTTTGAGTATTTGATTTGTTTTTTAAAATGGACTAAATCCTTGTTCTTGAATCAGTATTTTAATTCTGTATAATTAAGTTATTTGATTTTGTTTAATAATAATTAAAATTAAAGGTTATTAAATACAAAAGATGTTTGGGAATAAGAATAGAGTCTAAATTGACCAAAATACCCTCATGTGCAAGACACATGAGGGCATCTAACGGCAGAAGATAACGGCGGTTAGGTTAAAGGACCAGAATCGAAACAAAGTGAGAACCACAATGACTATTTTCGTAATTTTTGAAGTTAAAGGACTAAACTGAAAACCAGTGATAACCACATGGCAAGACACATGTGCAAGGCACATGAGGGCATCTAACGGCAGAAGATAACGGCGGTTAGGTTAAAGGACCAGAATCGAAACAAAGTGACAACCACAATGATTATTTTCGTAATTTTTGAAGTTAAAGGACTAAAACTAAAAACCAGTGACAACCATAGAGACCATTTTTGTAATTAACTCAAAAAATAATAATAATAAAAATAATAATTATTATTATAGCCTTAGAAACACGACTCTTAAACCAAAGAGACAAGATAATAACTCCTAAGATAAGACGTGGACAGCTTACATTAAGCCTAAACCATCTTCAATGAAGAAAACCCCAACGCAATCATGTGGTTCTCCGCCTAATCAACTTCAAACTTCATATGAATTACGTCTTATGATTATGAATTGGGTTTGATTGTGATTGTGATATCCCAGTTTTTGTTTGTGGAACATCCCTGCTCCTCAAGATCCACCACACAATCATGGCCGCAAAGAAGTTATACGATTCCTACTCCAAGACTCTGATCGACGAGGTTCACCGATGGGGTTCCATGAAACAGACCGGTGTCAGCTTGCGTTACATGTTGGAATTCGGCTCCAGATTCACTGATCGGACCCTCGTTTTAGCGGCTCAGTTTCTTCACAAAGAACTCCCCATAAGGATTGCTAGGCGTGCCATTGAGCTTGAGTCACTTCCCTATGGCTTATCTGAAAAGCCTGCTGTCCTTAAAGTATGTAACTATCTCCTCTCCTTTTGCTACCATAATTCCTTCCTCTGAATTCCGATTTGTTTAGGAATTGCAAATTGGGTTTCGTTTAAATCGATTTCTTTGACAATGTTGTTTAATCTTTGATGGAAATAAAGCTACTTCTAACATGCAATATGATTCGAAATGTACATTGAACTTCTTATATCTATAACAAGTTGTAAACATGTGCTCATAAGTTTTGTGACACTTCCATTCATCCCCAATTGCACTTCTGAATTGTGATTTGGTTAGGTCACCTAATCTGCAAATTGGGTTTCTTGTAAATGCTTGTTTTGACAAGAAACTCCTATGTGTTTTTTTGTGGCATGATTCAGATTACTCAAAGGTTTCTGTTTATATCAGAGATGCACATCTTAATATCTTCAACAAACTGTAAACATTGCCTCAAAGTTAGTAAAAATATTCTGATAGGAAATGCATATGCTGTTTTTTCATTTGTATTCTTTTTCCCTTTGAACCTGAAAGTAACTGCTAAAGGATAGTTATAGTTAACTGAGGATCTTGGTACGCCTTGAACTGAGGCTCTGTTGCAGAAGCTAGACAATCTGTGACTATAAGTTCACTTATCAACTAGGCTTTGTAATCTTTAGTTAGTTTATGAACTAAAAATTTTAGTTAGTAAAGGTTCAAAACTCCTGAAGATTATCGAGTTAAAAGCTGATTTTCTATGTGTATGTCTTTTATGTACTGTTAACAGCTTCATTTTTGCTAGTTTAGCATCTTCATTATGGTTTATGTTTGTGATGTGTTCCCATTCTTTATAGATTGAGTAATGTGTTTGTCACTTACAAGGTGCGAGATTGGTACCTAGACTCGTTCCGTGACCTTAGATCGTTTCCTGATATCAAGGACAAAAATGACGAGCAAGAATTCACAAAAATGATTAATTTGGTTAAAGTGAGACACAATAATGTCGTCCCTACCATGGCTCTAGGAGTTCAACAGTTGAAAAAAGATCTTGACCCGAAACTTGATTACAAGGATCTTGATGACATTCACCAGTTTCTAGATCGTTTTTATATGTCAAGAATTGGGATACGGATGCTAATTGGTTAGTTTCATCTTACAAGTATTTTGCATATTCTTACCTTATAATTATATTTTTGTTAGTAGTATCCTTTATTTAGATTTAAAATTACATTGATCTTATTTCCTCTCTCTTAAGTTAACTTTTGTTGACTGCAATATATATAGGGAGAGGTGTAGCCCCTTATGTTGCAGTTTTGACTTTTTCCGTTCTTGCCCATTTTAGCCTCTGTTTAATGCTTTCTTGTTGTTTTTTTTACTAACCTTCATTTATAAAATTACTAAAGTAAAACATGGGAAATCGTCTTAATAATGTAATATTAACTGGGATTATCTCAATTATTTTACTCGTGTTATGGTTTTAAATTTAGTATCTGCTAGTTGCACGTATGATTGATAGATGATGATAAACTTCCTTTTTCTTTTCTAAACTTGGGTCAAAACTCAAATTGCAGGGCAGCATGTGGCGATGCATGAACCCAATCCCCCACCTGATCAGATCGGTTACATTCATACAAAGATGTCTCCAGTCGAAGTGGCAAGAAATGCTAGTGAAGATGCACGTTCTGTTTGTTTACGTGAATATGGGAGTGCGCCTGATGTTAATGTCTATGGTGATCCTGATTTCACATTCCCGTATGTTGTAACGTGTTTCACTCAACAATTCATATTAGTTTAGTTGCAAATTTCATTTTTTTAGGTGGCTAAATGGGTGAGCCAGGTTGAATGGTCAACGAGTCAAAATGGGTCATTTTTAGTATGGGTTGAAATCGGCCGGGTTGGGATGATGGTAAACATTATTGAACTGTTTACTATGAAAAAATATATTATTATAACAATAAGATACTTCTCTAAATAAAATGATTTAGCATGTTGAATGCATTAAAATATACACTCTGAATGCAACTTTTTGACCTGTTTCCATTGTAGTTAATTATGCAGATGTTGGTTCATTTACTTGTGATACTATAATTGAATACAGATATGTCCCAAATCACTTGCATTTGATGGTCTTTGAGCTTGTTAAAAATTCATTACGTGCTGTTGAGGAGCGGTTTATGGACTCGGAAAAGATTGCACCTCCTGTACGAATAATAGTTGCAGATGGGTTGGAAGATGTTACAATTAAGGCATGTTGGGTTTGGTGTTAAGTAGATCATCTTAGGGGTGTTAATTTGTCGGGTTATTCAGATCAGGTTAATTGTTTTTCAACATTTTGAATCATAGCCGAAAACCGAACCGAATAACACATCAGGTTAGTCGTGTCCGAGTTATTCTGGTCGGTTTGAGTTTCAAGTTGTAAATAACACTCAAATAAGTGCTTCTATTTTGGGCTTCTGGTAACATAATAGCAAAGCCTCTATTTTTAAACTAAAACACTTTTTTTTTCAACTTAATGATGATTTATATGGACATATTCAAAATATATTCGACATCAAACATCCGACAAGTTCCAAATTAATACATGTAATGTAAAACTTACAAGAAAAATAAAAAAATGCTGAAACTCTTATTTGTGTGATTATGGTCAGTCGATTCCAACCTCACCAACCCACCGTCCAAACTGAGTAACTTGTTTATAAATTGGGCTACCCAAATAACAAACCTGAAAACCAAATAAGCACATCCAATTAACCCGAACCTTATTTCAACACCCCTAGATCACCTTTTATTTTATTTAAAAGCATCTGCGACATAATCAAAAGTTTGTGTTCCGTAATACAGGTTTCTGATGAGGGGGGTGGAATAGCGAGAAGTGGTCTGCCTAGAATCTTTACTTATCTGTACAGTACTGCTAAAAATCCACTCGATGAGCATTCTGATCTTGGAACAGCTAATATTGCAACAATGGCAGGTTATGGTTATGGGCTCCCAATTAGCCGATTGTATGCTCGGTATTTTGGAGGGGATCTACAAATCATCTCCATGGAAGGCTATGGTATGTGAAACTCCATATTCCTCCCTTTTACCAAATTCCATATGTATTTATTTTAAACAATATCTTTTCTTGTTTGTTTTTCCAATCTAGCATAAACATCCTAAAATTGTGCTTTTTGCACTAAAAAAATGATGTTTAATGCGGGATCAGGACATGGACGTTCTAGAGTATTGGTGATGCATATATACATGTGTATATTTGTATGTATGTGCATGGGAGAATATATGTACTTGTATATATATATGTATATGTATATGTATATATGGGGTTTAAAGAACTATTTCGTGCCAATTTTGGCCCTTGATCAAAATAAATCAAATAATCAATGACTATTAATGGTAATGACTCATTAATGGCGCATTAATGAGGAGTATTTTGGGAAAATCAAGCCTCACTCATTAATGACGGTCTACCCTAAACAATTCATGGTTGGGTAAATATTTAAATGACCAAAATACCCCTATTAACAAGTCATTAATGATGTTATGAACGTTTCTCGTTTGAATCACAGTAAATATCTAACATCAACCGACCTTTGATTTTCCGGGAGGTAACGGCACAAACTCCCATGTCTCATTTTCATGTAATGCAAACATTTCATCAAGCATTGCTTGTCGCCATCGAGGGTGAGATAAAGCTTCTTCCACTGTCTTTGAAATAGAAACTAAAGCTAGACTTGCAACACAGGTTGTGAAAGTAGGGATAAACGATCATATTGAAAATAAATAATACATAGGATATGGCTTTGTAGCTGACCGTTTACCCTTCCGCTGAGCTGGTGGATTAACTGGCGAAGAGGAGTCGGAGGTTCCCATATTTGGTTGATCTATGCCTCCATTAGTAGCTGGAGAGGTTCCCATATTTGGTTGATGGGGAGGATGATGATAGGTTTTTAATAGAGGATGAGGAAGGAGGATTAGTTAAAGGGAACACAAGAATTGGTAGGACCTGATCAACATTTAAGTTGTCAAGAATAGTATAGTTGATGATCAAAAACTATTACATCCGCAACCATGAAATATCTGTTAAGGCTGGGAGAGTAACAATTATAACCCTTCTACAGTCCGGAGTAACCGAGGAAGACACACTTGACTACTTTAGGGGCAAGTTTATCCCGACTTGGACCAAGACAATGAACAAAACAAACTAAACCAATAGGATGCAAAAGAAGATGATAAGGTGGTTGTGTTGAAAATAAGATAGAAAAGGGGGTTTGACTCTTTAAGACAACACATGGTATACGATTAATCAAGAGCATTGTAATATGCCAGGAGATGACATAAACTCTTGAAATGGGGTAGGGAAATACTCAAGAGCATTGTAACTCCCGAGAACATGAATGGTTTTACCAAATTGGGTTTTAATTTTAGCACAGGATTCTTTGAATATTTCAAATGGTTCCGAACGATTTTTCATTAAAAATAACTAAGTAGAACGAGGATAATCGTCAATGAATGTAACAAAATACTGTTAACCCAATGTTGAACAGTCTCTACTAGGATCCCACACATCAGTATGTACAAAAGAAAAAAAAGAATCAACAACACGATTATTGACACGTTTAGGAAAGACAGCACAAGTGTCTCCCTAACGGACGCAACTCACACTCTAATGACTCAAGTGAAGATAAGCTTGGCACAATCTTCTTTAACTTGGATAGTGAAGGGTGGCCATATAGGTGATGAAGATACTGTGGTGATACAGCACTTGCTGCAATTGAAGGACAAGATCCACCCAAAAATAGTGACCTTGTGACTCATGCCCTTTGCCAATCATCTGTCCTGTGCTGAGGTCGTGTATAAAAAACTTAGGAGTAAAGGTTATGGAACAAGAATTAGTCTTAGTGACATGACCGACAAGTAGTAGATTAAAAGGGCTTTTAGGAACATATAATACTGAATCCAAGGACAACGAGATTGGTTGGGCAGTGCCAATCCCATTAACTGCAGTCCTATTACCATCAGCCACAGTAAGTTGGTAAAATATTAGAATAAGTGAGTTGAGAGAAGTTGTTTATCACCTCAGAGATGATCGGTTGCTGAATAAACAATCAATGGGTCAATTGGTTTGCCTTGAGTTACAAAGGCGGAATGAGTAACAAAGGTAGACTGTTTAGCTGGGATAGTGCAGAAAAACTTCATAATCGGAGACCGACATGTTCATTGTTTGTGTTGGTGAAGCAGTAGAAACAGATCCAGGTCCAACGGCATGAATAGACCCAGATGTAGACTGACTTGTCTGAGCTGGTGGAGCAACAGTTCTACCTTGTTTCTTCCAACACTTATCCTCTGCGTGACCAAGCCTTTTGCAGAATTCCCAATATGGGCGTTTTTTATTTCCTCCTTTCTTGGGCCCGCAAAAAAGACAGATGGAGCGGGAGCTGGATTGATACTTGGACTAGCTATAAAAGCAGGAATAGCAGTTGGACTTTGAGTTGCAGTGGTGGCACCTCTTGTCATGTTCAATGGCCTGCGAAAAGTGTCTTTCATAGTTGGTGTACTGGAACTGTAAGAATTTGATGCCCAGCTGGTTCATATTCTAGTTCGAGTCCTGAAAGAGCAGCAACCATGAAAATTTTCTCACACTGAGTAGTCTGCTCAGCCCGTGAGTTGACAAAAGGCATAAGTGCTTCAAATTCCTGCATCAGGGCACGAACATGCTCCATATATGACTCCATACTCTCATCTTGCTTCAGAGTTTGAACATTGTGAACTACTGTATACAACCGTTGTATGTCATTGGTATATCACTCAGAAGCTTTAGTCCAAACATCATAACATGTTTCAAAAGGCCAAAATAAGTGTAGGATGGAAGGATCAATAGGATACCACAGTAAATTGCAAAGTTGAGCGTCTATTTGTTCCCATTTGTCACCATCCTTTACTACAATATTTGTAGCTCTTTTGCTTAAATGATCACTTCGACCTTGACCTTTGAACCACATTTTAACCAAGGCCGGCCATGACACTTAATTAGCAGAACTGATCAATTGCCCTGGACAATAAAAGACTGTAAGGCTGAACCAGTAGGAGGATCGATAACTTCACCCATAGTTGAAGTTTAGTTTGGCGTGAGGGGTGAGTTGATGATGGCGTGAGTATGTTGTTGGCGTGAATTGACAAGAATCACACTTCGCTTGAAATGAAAATGTTGGTTGGCTTAAGTTCCGTTTTGGCGTGAATCTGCTTGGTGTGGAATGAAGATGGCGTAGACCAGAAATTGAATAAGAAATGATTGAACCACAAATTGATCGATTAAGCAATCCTGCATGTTGATTAATAAAAAATAATCGATTGAACCAGAAAATTGATGAAGCAATCGGCGGCTGATTTGATCTACTCGATCGAACCAGAAATTGGAATTGAGATCGATCGACTGAAGAGAACCACTAGTTTGAGCAATTGAAACAGTAGGATCAATCGATTGATGGACTGGAGATAAACGATGAACATCAACCCTTGGAAGGAGATACATGAAGGGTTGAAGGCAACGGATTAGAGTTTCATAGTGGCTCTGTTACCATGTGAAGTTAGAGAGTGTGTAAAATTGATATGTTATTCAATCAAACGAGGATTTATAGTATATATACATATCCTATACAAGGTAACTATACATTTACATGACTCCCTAAACTATACAATTCTAACAACATTTAAATTCACATATGAAATACCAGAATTTCACAAATTAGGTCACATGGAAACTTAGCTGAGTATGGAAACAAAGTATTTCATTACTAAGTTAATGGAAAATCAAATTTTAAATGTGACATGATTTATAAAGCATATGTTCATATGTAAAACCATCCTCCATCTACATGTGAAATTACACTTGTCCAAACATACATATTAGTCAAGTTACAAACATTATATGACAAAACCTGTTCAAAAAAAGAAACCTATCAACAAGCAACCATAGAATTTGTCCAAACATCAACCACCCGTTACTCAATATATGAAAACCTATTAACTCACATGTGAAATATTAGTATTCGCATGCCCTTTCACATATGAAATAATATTGTTTCATTTATGAAATAATACTACTAATTTAATATTTAGAATTGATATCCGCTGTAAAATAACTCTGTTTCAACAAATAATAACATCATCAATAGAGTTATTTAGATGTATAAAAATCAAAATAAACCAAATGGCATCCAAGATCTACCAAATCTTACAAGTATTCACCTGCGTATTTATGTTCATCTCCCAAAAGATTTCACAAAAGAAAATAACAAGGACCACAAATTTCAAATACTAATAAATGGCATCCAAATTTGATTCAAAAAATCACCTCATGCTTCTGATAAAAATAGTGCTGCTCACACCTGCAGTGGTGGTGGCGGGTATTCGTCCGATCAAAAGGACCCCCTGGTTACGTTGACAGTCGGAGGTTTGTGGCGTCGGTGGCCAGTGGGATTATATCTATGAAAGATTTGAGAGATTTCAGGGTAGATCCCAAACGACTGAAGAAGATGAAAAGGGAGAGAGTGTAAGTGGATCTCTGTTGTTTTGTTGAGACATCTGCGGTTTCTTCAGGAATCAGAGGGGTAAGTGGTCTGGCTGGCGGAGAGATGGTGGTTGGCAGAGAGATGGTGAGAAGAGAGAGAACCGAGAAGAATGCTGAGTGTTGAAGGGGTAGTTTATGTCAGCAACATTATGGCTATGGTGGTTGAGACGGCGACGGTGAAAGTGTGGTGGATGGTGGTTGAGACTGCGATTAGGAGAGGGGATGAGGGTGTCGTTTCAGATCTGGAGAGGAGAAAAAGAAATGGTTGGTTTCTTAGGAAGAAAGCTATATCTTTTTTAAATTAAAGCAGCTGACAAGTGATAGTTAACTGGACGCTTTTACCCCTCTGTACGTTAAACCAGATGTAAATCTGAGCTGTAGATTAAATAATGTGAATGGTCTAGGTTTGGTCTCCATTCTCACAAATATTTAAAGTCTCATTTAAACCTCCCTCTCTCTCTCTCTCTCTCTCTCTATACAGACACGTTAAGGGCAGTGCCTGGAAAATTTTATTAAAGAAAATAAAAGAATACAGTACAAGCATACTAAGGAACCCCAGTGCATAGACTTAGGAACCAGAGAAGCACAAAAGGAAATCATCAATCTATCACAACCTAGAAAACTAGGTAAAAGTTACATTTTCTAGATCCTCCACTATTTATATGTACAAATGTTTATGTTGATGCTCACGGTTTCAATAGGCTAGTTACTAGTGATTTGGAGATCTCTTGAGAAGTATTTAGTGCACACCAAACCGATCTAAGGAAAAAAGTTATATCGTTTATTACCTCATTTCTTTCTCTTCCATAATCATTAAACTCTATTCTGCTCTTTATTCTCGCTCTTGTGTATAATGTTTTGCACGAGAGATTTTCACTTATTTATTTATTAATTATCATTATATATATATATATATATATATATACACACACACACACACATATATATATATAGGAAAAAGTTCAAACAAGAACTGTTTTTCGTACGAGAACTGCGGGAACCAATCTTAGCCGTCCAGTTTCCCCTCCTTCAATTGGATTGCCCACCCATAATTCCTTACATGCACCTTGCCACACTCAATCCACCCACGCTCTTCATCCATGAATTCCACTTACCACTTGAATGGCCAAGATTGGTTCTCGCAGTTCTCATAGGAAAATCAGTTCTCGTTTGAACCCTCCCCTATATATATATATGGAAAAGTTCAAACGAGAACTGTTTTTCGTACGAGAACTGTGAGAACCAATCTTATCCGTCCAA
>JAUEJL010115790.1:0-12184 GCA_032274825.1 Drosophyllum lusitanicum | reverse complement strand
TTATGTCAACTAAAATTATAAATTATATGTAAATGTATGATATTTCCTTAGAGAAAAGAGTTATTTCGACATCCAATTGATATTCAATTACCCGTATAATCTGATGGATATAGATATGAACGGATTAAATAATTTTAAATGGATATGGATATGAATATGGATATGGACATGAATATGGATATGGACAATGAAAAACTAAATAGATATGAATGTGGATATGACCTAATCCGATCAATTGCCATCTATATCTATGTAGCCGTAAAAGTTTAAAAAATAAAAATAAAAATCGTTTAAAAGATTATCTGTTGAATTGTGATATGTCTCTTATCTTAAAAATATCTCCCCACTCAGGCACTCATACACGTACACGGTACACACGCTTCTAATTTCCAGCCCTGCCATGTGTCATCAAATATACTCGTCTTCTACGCTCCTCACTTTCTTCATTTATAAGTTTTAATCCTTATTAAAGCAGTCAAAAATCTTGAAATCCCGCGACAAAATTAAAATTTAAAAACCACCATCAAAAAATGGCATCACAAAACCCCAAATCTCTCTACCCACGAGTCGATCAATCAAACCCAGATTCATATTCCTCAATTTCCTCATCAAATCTTTCATCTCAATCCATGTACCCATCTCTCGAAACCAAAGATCTCGCTGAGAAACTGTTCCCTGACACCGATCAAACCCACGAACAACAAAATCAAACCGCTTTTGAATCATCAGAGGAAGTCATAATCAAAATCCCTAACTCAATCGTTCACTTAATCGACAAACAACACAGTGTCGACTTAGCTTCAGGATTGTTCGAAATAATCCGTCTCCGGCAATCCGGAAACGTCGTCGCCGTCCTCGCCCGTATCGGAGACGAAATCCAATGGCCGTTAGCGAAAGACGAAGCTGCCGTGAAGCTCGATGGATCTCACTACTTCTTCACGCTCCGTGTACCGTCGGAATCCGGAAACGGGGTCGCACCGGAAGATCTTATCAACTACGGTCTAACTATCTCTGGTGAAGATTCAAAAGGACTCGATAAGGTGTTAGAAGAATACAGTGCGTTTTCCGTTAAGGAGGTGGAGAGAGGTGTGGATGTGGTCGACGGTGGTTCGCCGGAGGCTAAAGCTGCGGCGTATTGGACGACGTTGGCGCCAAATGTTGAGGATTATAGCAGGTCGGTTGCTAGGATGATCGCATCCGGGTCGGGTCAGTTAATTAAAGGGATATTATGGTGTGGGGATGTAACAGTTGATAGATTGAAATGGAGTAATGAGTATTTGAAGAAGAGCATGAAATCAGGTCAGAAATCAGATGTTAGTCCAGAAGCTTTGAGGAGAATGAAAAGGTATTTTGACTTTGACCTTTGACATCAAAAGTCAACTTTATCATCTTCAAATTTCATCATGTCTTTGAATTTAGTTGCTTCTTTTCTACTGCCATGAAGTTTGACGGTTGTTTGAATGTGGGTTTAAGGCAACAATAATCAAGACTGGATCTTGTTTATTTTTGCGTTTCCAATAAAGTCTAATAAGTTTGACCATGTATTTTTCAGGGTCAAAAGGTTGACCAAAATGTCAGAGGATGTGGCAACCGGGCTACTTTCAGGAGTGGTTAAGGTCTCGGGGTTCTTCACGGGCGCCATCGTGAACTCGAAACCGGGAAAGAAGTTTTTTAACTTGCTTCCCGGCGAGATTGTTCTTGCTTCCTTAGATGGATTCAGTATGTGTTCATGACTTCATTCTTTAATTTGATCTTAGTTTTTGGTTTTTAATCGAAAACATAGCTGATTAATTTGGTTTTGTTACCAGATAAGGTGTGTGATGCAGTAGAATTCGCCGGGAGAAATGTTATGTCGACAACATCAACCGTTACGACCGATCTAGTTACTCATAAGTAAGTGTTTCGGTATTGATTGTAGGCCAATTAGATTGTTACTGGGAAAATTTAGTTTTGTAATCAATTTCTATGGGAAATATCCGTAATACATAAGACGGTGTTACTATCATAAACCATTTAAATAAGTAAATATTGATAAGTAACGTCACTAGTTATTTTTATAAATTTTGATATAATAATTTTATGAAGATCATTGAAATTGTGGATGCAGGCATGGTGAAGATGCGGGGAAGGTAACGAGTGAAGGGATGGATGCAGCTGGGCATGCGATAGGGACCGCGTGGGCAGTGTTTAAGATACGGAAGGCTTTGAACCCAAAGAGTGTTGTTAAACCGACCACGCTTGCAAAAATGGCCGCTTCCCAGTCTCAGTCTCAGTCTGGCTCTGCTAGATGAAGACCGTAAAATTGCACCATTGTTTTTAAGTTATCTAGATAATGTGATGTTGTGTTATGTTTGTTTGTTTTTTCTTTATTTTATTTTTTTTACCTTTTTTGAACTTGGTGTTTGAATTTTGCTTTACACGGGGCTTAATATATTGAACGAGAAACATCAAGATTGTAGATCATGCATGACTCATGCTTACGAACTAGCTATTCGCCTATTCTCATTTGATTGTAGAATTGTATGAAATTGCATGCCAATCGCTAGGGAAGTAAATAGAAGAGTTTGAGTATGACAGTCCGAGGCTCTTATTAGTTTGAATTTATGTTTGACTTGGTTTTGAGCTTGTAATCCGGAGTTTAACCGTTTTTAAAGTTTTGTTAAGCTTGGGTTAGGTTCATTTTAGATTTGGGTATCATTTTGGATATTTTAATTTTATAAATACAAATGATGAAAATTAGAGTACAAATCGTATAATGCATTCAGTTTATTTTGACTTAGAAGTTTAAACAGTATCATTCTTTAATGTTAGCTTAGGTTAGTTTAGTAAATGAGTTTTAACATAATTTGAGTGTCAGGCTAGAATCGTTTCAAGTTTCTATCCGTGTTCAGACAACTTGTAAGTAGTTCAACTTATTTATGTTCTTATCTTTAGAAAACTTGGTCCGTCTGATTTTTGTTGGCGAAATTTAGATGTGAGGTGTGGACATGACTCCACGTACATCGGGTGTCAGTAGTGGGGCATTCTTCTCATACATTTCCTGTAGCACGTTTATTATCTTTTTTGAACTGCGATAGACTTTTATTACTTTAAAACGTTGATTACAGTTTAAAGGCAGTTTGATTGTTTTGCGGCGAGAAAGTAAACCAAACTCCTTTCTACAAATAATGAACTACATTACCACCAAAACTAAACGAGAACACCGGTTGTAGAGTGTTGCCTTCGATCTCCTATCGCATTGCATCCCGGTTCCTGTCAAACACTTTCCTCTCCTGCAATTGCAAAGTGATCCATTAGGTACATCCCACACTATGATTCGATAGTCACTGGGCCCATACAGCTTGGATGACGATGTTTTGTTCACGATCCACATTGTGAAAACTAGAAGGGGGATTAAATAGTTTACATGGCTACTTTTAATATTTTGTTCATCTTTTAAAATACACTGGGAAAATAATATTCTTGCACGCAATGGAAGCAAATATAATTATGATACCAAGTAAAAATATTACAGTGCAAGTATGTAAATAATACAGGGAAGAAAAAGATGACACCTAGATTTATAGTGTTTCGGTTAAACTCCAATCTGCGTATAATACTTGGCATCCACAAAGAGTTTTCTCCACTAACACAACATCTCTCTTAAGCAGAAGAGATCGCCGTTTCAATGTATTATCTTTTTCACAAGGAAATTATCACCTTAGGTGATAAGTTACTTTCTCCTAAGAAAACAACCACCACTATCTTCAAGTTACTATTTTCACAAAAAAGTGACCACCTTAAGCAAAACTTATTTTTAAGTTCTTCCCAATAACCTTTAACATCAATATTCTTCACCAGTAACTCTTTATCCCACAAACAAACAAGTTATTTCCAAAGAACTTCTCTCAGTAAATAATCTCACAACACCAATAAAGGTGCGTATAATAATTTCTCTCACAAAAATAAAATAAATAGATGAATGGATTTTGAAATGAAGCTCTCTTTCAATCTCTTGATCTCCTAATGTTCTTGAGTTATTTTCAAATAACTTGAACTTTTGATCTTTGGTTTTTTATTAACAACTCATGAATCTATATTTGAATGATCACTAGAGTGTGTAAAGTATAGAGAATTTTCTGCGTAAGAGTGGTGGCTTAAATGGTAACTCAAGTATGTTTTTTATAGTAAGAGGGAGAAGGAATAAAAAGTTGTTAGTTGGGCGGGCGGAAGTAGCTCAATGTAGACCGTGGGCTGCGACCGTGGAGGCCTAACACAACTATTACTGACCTTTTGAAATACGAACGTTGTGTGTAGTCAAACAATCTCGTATAGTTGTTATTTTTGGTACAATACCCATAAAATATTACCTCAAATTATACTTTAGATTTAGGCATTTGTGAGGTAAATTTGACTTTTATAAAACTTGTTTCAATGGGTAATAACCATAAATATGATTGGTTCACTTCTCAATACTAGATATGTTGGTGGATTTGTCAACCAACATTGTACTTGATGCACAAGAATCAATTCTTGCTTGTTCTCTTTATAAGGAAAACGGTTTTATAAATGTATAAAACTATAGATAATTTTTGTTTTATTTTCAACGCCAGATCTTGTGGTGTGGAAGTAGCCAACACATTTAAATGTGTACTTTGAAGTTCTAAAATCTATCTCCCCATCATATAAATTGATTATAAACAAGGGTTTAGTTATCAAAATTTATTTAACTTGTCACATTTTGTTATTGTGTAAATTGAACATTAAAAGTTTTCATTGTGTGTATCAAACTTTTAATTTGTTGCTATTCTATGTATTTTGATACATAAAAAAGGAAAAAAATGTACAAGTTTAGTACATACAATAGAAAGTTTAATACACACAATATCGATAAATTAGATGTTCGATATACACAATAAAAAATTATAAAGTCCAATACACATAATAACAAAACGTGATATATGTGATATGTTTTGATGAACCAAATCTCTGTATAAATCATTTATCAATTAATTTTTATAAAACAATTTTATCTAATGGTTAATATTCTCACATCTACCCATGAGATTAGCCACATTTGTATCATTAGACACAAGATTTGCTATCAACACTATATTTGCCAACTTACGTTATGAATTTGAAAATTCATTTTGACACATGTTATAAATCGATTTATGCGTGTGTATTTATCTTTTTTACTTTGTGCATACTTGGGTATTTGAACACCTCATTATACTTTGTGATCCTGTAAATTTATTCTAATAAATTATTTTACCCAGCTTATTATCATATTAAGTTATATTTTTATAATATTGTAGTATTTATTCTAAATATTAAAATTGTTTTATTAGCACACTATTATCAATAATATTTTAATTAAATTAGGATTTTGATTATAGTAGCACACGTGAATTTAGCCCAGGAGAGGAAATCGCATATATGTAATTTGTCTGTTAATTACATGAAATACAAAATAGTAATTTTTGAATTGAAAAATAGTCCATAATGTGTTCCATTAAATTTATTCTGTGTAAAAGGGCAAGTGTGTATAAAAGATTAAAAAACCAATGGTCGGTAGTCCTCCGAACTTTAGTGTAAAAGGACATGTTGAAATGGAGACAGATGATGTAAAATATATGAAACATCCCTAGAGGTCAACGCGTTTAAATATACGAGTTTGCGGGCCATACACGAGTTTAAGGGTCAGTAAGTCTAGTTTTACTATTTCTGCTCCTTGTTTGTCAAAATATGTAATTAAAATGCAAAATATCAAATAAAGTTCAACCCTACCTATATAGTACTGAAATATATCTAAATACAAAAACTTGATGTTTATAAGAAAGATTTTAGCTACAAGTGATGAAACATTGATGATTCAATGGTGTCTACCCTCGATTGTTTAAAAAACGGACAAAGAAACAAATGGGGAAAAGGTGAATTTGTTTCTGAATAGGTACAAATGATTAAGAATAAGGGAAAAACTCAATAACCAAATAGAAAACGTGGTAAATAAAAGAATAAACGGTAAAAGTAAAAATAGTTCTACGTGTTGGTTGGTCGTCCCGGGAACTCGCTAACCATCCCGAACAAGACTCATTTATTTATACGGACTAGCGAGTCAACTCGAAAATAACCCAATCCTGTTTGTGCTCAACCTAATTAGGCATTAAATATTTTGATTGATATTAGTTTGTGAACACCCTATTAAGCTGGAGCCTTTTATTTTTCCTTTTATCCAATGATTATCATGACACTGTAAAACACAATTACCACTGGATTAACAATTAAGCTCATTGAAAACATACCACACATCTTAATACATATAACCACTTATTTTTAACGTAATAAACATCATTATTTTTCGCTTGATTCTAGTACCGCTACCGTATGTAACACCTATTACATGTATCCACTTTATACATTTTATTGGTTACCATACATAATGTAAAGATCTTTTACATTTATCGACCACATAATTTACATATGTAAATAAAAGACGACATACATTCATATGATCATATCCAAATATAATAATTAATAACATGTAGTCACATATTATGTGTGTATATTGCTCAAAATATCCAGTGTGTAGTTAAATGTGCTCACCTCTGCCCATGAAAACTCTAGTAAGTTTGTTTAGGTTCATAGTACACCCAAACACGATTATTTAGTGTTTTGTTAATACCCAACAACTTGCACAAGAAAAACTAACTTTTTGAGGTCTATACGACCTCCCATACTATCCAACCAAATGACCACCCTTAATCTTACACCGACTAGCTATAATAACCCAAATATTTATAAATATAATAATAATAATAATAAATAAATAAATAAAAACAATTCAACCAACTAATTTGGGCCACGATTGATTAGTATATCTACATATCTATACTATATTATATATAAAGCATTTAGACCTTTTACTTAAACTCTTAAATTTTAAGTGTTTTAAAATGACTAAATTACCCCTCATTTAAACTAAATTGAGTAACTATTAGATGTAGTTAATAAGATCTTATATTCCATTTTAATAACTAAACTTTACATATTTAAGAAAATCAAAGTCAAACAATTATTCTGAAAGTCAAAGCTAATACAAATTAACTTAATTATTAAAAAATATTTTCATAACATTTTTCTTAATTATGGAGAACAGAAAAGTAAAGGAAATAGAAAAAAGATAAAGAAAATAGACATGTCACCAAACGAAAATTATTCACCATCACCGTTACATAAATACCATACTCCCTACGTTTTGAAAATGGAACATGTTAACGAGTAGAAATTATTCATTGCCGCCGTATTGCACGGGTATCATGCTAGTATCTAAGAAGTAGTTTGGACCTAATTAGCAAAAACAGTAACCATCTCGAGTTAGGCCACATATTAACAAATACTCAAGCCCTAAATAACTGGTTCATAAATTCAAACATGAGCACCTTGTCAGGATCGATATACGAATAACAAACAAAACACTTAACACAATCCAAGAATAAACAAAGAAGTTGTGGAATAACACTTTGAGTAACAAGGTTTTTATATTAATCAGTTGATTCAGAACACAAGAGTTTAACAACCAAAGCCCCAATCTATTAATAAAAAACAGATCAATAGATGTACTACACTTCTCTATAGCAAGGATCAACTATGATATTGAGGCTAACAAACTTACGAGATCACAAAAAGATATCTAGATTTACAGGTGCACACTAGAGTATTTATATTGTTTTCGATCACAAACAAAATCAGTTAATTTCACTAACAGAATCATTACCCAATACACCTTATCATCACCGCATTAACCTTGTTACCAGTACTAACTCTTCACCTGCACTAGCTTCAATACTACTAGCACTAACCATCCACCTGTACTAACTCGTTCACAAACAACATCAACACCCAATATACCTTATCTGAATCGATTGAATCGGTAGCAAATCCCCAGGACTCTCCAACAAACTGTTCGATATAAACATCACCCCGCTACATCCTTTTCTTCAATAATAACCGTATGGCAACCTACAGTCAAGAGCGAGAGAGAGATAAAGAGGGCGACAAAATCACAACAGACGGGGGTGCGATCAAAGGGAGCTTCATTGTGGGTTAGGACTAAGAATCGGTGACCGAGGACAAGTTGGTTCGGCACTAGTAGCAGCAATTAAGGTTAGTTCGACCCTCCTTGTTATGCTAAGGTCTCGATTTACTGTCTCGAACTCTTCTGCACATGCTTCATTACTAGCTAGTGATCTAATTCTTTTGAGTCTACATCTGACCTGCGTTATCACGAATTTTATTCGAATTCATATACGAAGTTTTCCTCTAACTACTGTCTTGTTTCTTCAGCTATTGTTGTCTTCACTTCTGATTATGAGTAAATAGATTCCCCATTGCTTACATTGGTAAACAAGCATAGTGGTGAAACTAAAAGTTAGTGTTAGTCTTATATGTGGAAGTAAACAATCTGTTTTGGGTTAGCATGATTAAACCAATATGTGATGGTGATTTGATGAGACTAAACAAGTGTAAATACTGAAAGTTAAAAAAAAATATTTAATTACATAAAATAAGAGAAGTAAATAGGTAATTGAAACCATGTTTATTGGTAACAAGAGGTAAAACACAATGTCTTAGTAAATCACTTTTAGATATATATATTAAAAATTAAGAGCAGGATACCCCATTAATGGCTTAAATTGGGGTTAGCCTCATCTACATTTCTTGAGATGACTCAGGTGAGATTGTGAAAGGAAGTAGAACAATGTCTTATATCTAAAGAAGTTTGACAGTATGTTATATGTTCTTTTGACAACCACTACTATATTTGGTATAATTGGATGTAAAAATAATATAGACCTAATATGGCTTAGCAAACTGAGGTTAACTAGCACCATAAATTGCAATGCAGTTAGTATATGTATTAAGGTTTTATAATGCTCAAGGGTAAAACAAGTTAACCGAAACATTTGTGTAATCAGCATCTTAGGGTAGAGAAATCAAATAATAAACCAACACACCAAATGATTTGGCATAAATCAAGTAAGGTAATAATGAGTTTTGTATTTTCGATAGATGGAGCAGAAGGGAAGTAGTACGATTTCCGAGTAGGCTTGGAGTTGTTTAAGGTACAGATGTCTATCCTCACATTTTTTGATCTGTACGTTCTTTGGCGTTACTTCTTCTTCATTGTTACTTTCTTGGCGTGCACTTGATACCGTTATATTATCCTTGTGGTACTAGATTCCGGTTGAACAAAATATAAACATTGATATTTGATACTTATGGGAATTTTGAGAAAATATACGTTTGATAAATTCGTGGCATTTATATTTAAACAGATGAGTTTGAAAAGCGAGTTATGAAATTCCTTTTGTGCCGGCGTCTTTTGTTTCCTTTGACTTAGGATCAATATGCATGGTGAATATACTCAGGCGTGAAGTGGGAATTATATATTCACTCGTGCGACCATAGAAAACCTAGGTACGTAGACAAGAGTTAGGTATACTGAGTTAACTACCTGTGGAGGTACCACAGGCGTGTCATTGTGGCGCCAATGGCATGACACTATCCGCAACGGTGTGATCAGATCGTAGCGTCTCCACTTTTGCTTTTGTATATATGTTATGTGATTATATGCTCGCGGGAGAGCTTTTGGATTTTTGGAAAGCGTATGGATGCATCCTAGGTTATGATATGTTATGATGTGATTATTTGCGGTCGTAAGGTGTAGTGCCATACACTCCTTCTGAGTTTGAGATGCACTTGGAGTCACAAATCCAGTGTATCACTTTGATATATGAAATGTGATATGATGTGATATATTTGGCACTGTGGGTGTGCATTTTGGATATATGTTGTAGGTCACTCGGTATACAATTCCCAACCCTTGTTGCTTCTGCCTTATTTCTTTGTAATATTCTGGTATAGTGGATGTATTTGATGGGAGCTTTGAAAATAAAAAAATTATTTTTATTTTATTCTGTTCTTATGTGACATTAATTAAAACTATTTGCGAAAGATATTTATTTTATCTGTCTATTATTATCACCATCCGCTCACTTGGCAATTAGCTCAGACGCATTTTCTTTTCCCTACGACGGGTACTCAGGGGTGATCCGGGAACGTGTGGAGATAGCTTAGAGATTGAAGGATGATTAGAGACCTTATTTAATTTTCTTTTCAAACTAGTAGTTATTCTTTGGTATTTTGTTTGATGATTGTTGTTTATGCATTAGAGATGGAACTATGATTTGGTTTATTACTTTAACTAATTAGCTATCTTTTAAAGACTAATAGTGCTTGATACGCATTAGGCATTCGATGTGAACTCTTGTTCCTTTGGGGGCGGGGTGTTACACCCCCTTTGTGATACTTTGGCATACTTAACAGCCATTTAATATTTCATGTTTGTAAACGACCATTTTCAATTTTTCATATCACATGGTGGTTTTTATTTTCAATATGGTCGTTTTCGGCCCAAAAGATTGTTTTCCATTTTGCTACGTTCTTTTTAAAGAATAATATATCTATTATTAGCTATATAGCCATGTTTTCACCTTTTACCCATTAATCCCAAACCTTTTATAATACATAATGTCTTTAGGACCATTTCAACAACTTTGGATCATCTTACATGTATTGTTTAACTCACAATTAAAACACAAATTTAAACATATATTGTTCAAATTTTTTTTCTTTTTTACCAATATGATCAAAACTATTATTATTATCATTTCCAAGCTTCATCAAGTGCTATATAAACTGGTTTATACTGAAATCATCAAATGGGTTAATAATACCATTTAAGTAAGTATGTGATAAATGGAGCCATGCAACTAGTGATACTAAAGTTATGTAATGAAGTATGTCCATTTTAATATTCTGTGTAACAAACTATAATTTGTTGATATTAATACAATAAAGTTATCAAAATTTATATGTAATGCAATATGACCTTTAAACAAAGGTTTACCGGTCATATTTAATTTTTTCTTATTTTATGCTACTTTTTATTATTTTGTTGTCGTTTAATATTATTATTATTTAATATTTTCTTTTATTCATCTTCCATTCATTTCAAAAGTCAAGCATTCATCTTCCCTTTATTGAAGAACATTCATTTTCCCTTTATCTAAATCGTGAGTTGAGATTATCATTAACTATAAGGATCACTTTCATCTTCGGCATTGCCGCCATTCAAACCACCACCAACACCTCTTCTATTATAGATTGGGTGTTCATTTCAAATTATAGATATGGTTTTTGTAGAAACTCGTACGATTCAAGTACGGGTTTTCATTTATTTGAAGCTTCATTATGTCGGTGCTTCTTTCCGAAAGTTCATGATGTGCGATTCTTCATCTGAAGTTAAGATTTAGGGATTTTCAAGTTTGATTTACGTTTTAGGGTTTCTTCACAGATTGTTTTACGGTTACTTAATAGATATGGGCTTCAATGGTGTGATTTAAGTTCTAGGGTTTATAAAGATTTATGTTCTTGGTTTTCGTTCACATATCTGTCCTGGTTTGAAATAGCTGGGGTTTGGTTTGTTTTGTAAAGTCAAAAGATTTCTGTTCTTGGTTTCTTCACATATTGTTTTAGGGTTTCTTCACAAATCTGGACTTCAATTATGTGATTTACGTTTTAGGGTTTTCTTGATTTGTTCTAATTGTTTCCCTCAAAATCTATTTGCATCATTTTTTTATCAAGATTTATGTTCTTGGTTTCTGCTCATAGATTTGTTCCCCAGTAGATTGTTTTAGGGTTTCTTCACAAACAACCACCACCAACACCAACACCTCTTCAATGGTGTGATTTAAGTTCTAGGGTTTATAAAGATTTATGTTCTTGGTTTTAGTTCACAGATCTGTCTTGGTTTGAATTGTTGGGGTTTGGTTTGTTCTTTAAACTCAAAAGATTTATGTTCTTGGTTTCTTCACAAATTGTTTTAGGGTTTCTTCACAAAATCTGGACTTCAATGATGTGATTTACGTTTTAGGGTTTTCTTGATTTGTTCTAATTGTTTCCCTCAAAACTATTCACATCAAGATCTGTTGAAAACCGGTTTTTATCAAGATTTCCGTTATTGGTTTATTGATGTGCGAATTTCGTATCAGTTTTAAATTTATAAAACCGTATATATTTTAAGTACGACACAATAGGCAAGTGTACCCAATCGTGTAGCAGTATAGAAAATAAGTACGGG
>JAUEJL010115779.1:0-12185 GCA_032274825.1 Drosophyllum lusitanicum | reverse complement strand
TTTTAAATTGCTATAGCCAAATTAAATTAAAGAACAAGTATTGCACCATACTCCTTGATGATAAGCTAGCTAGTAGTCCATGTGATGAAGCCAATGTTGACCAATTCACTTCCCATTGATTCAAACCATCTTGCTTAATTGCAATTTTTATTTACTTGTCAAGTCTTAGTTTTAATTGATCAAAATCTCAAACCCCCCTTTTATTTTATTTTATTGTTGCTACAAAAATCATCTTTATCTTTAGATTGCATAGAAATATAAATTGGACCAGTCTCCGTGGATTCGACCCCTTTACCATTATACACTATAATATTTGCTAGAATTAAAAGGGTTATTTGTTTGTTGGCCTCGACAACCACCAGAAGGTAACCTGGCTCTGTAAGTATCGGATCACTTCCTTGGCTCCTTGTACGGATCGAACTTGAAACCTTAACAAGAACATATTATAAGATGCGAATAACAATAAGAAGATAAACACGACACCAAGATATAACGTCGTTCGGTCGTCAGGGTCACAACCTACGTACAAGGGCGGGTAGGGGTGTAATCGAACCAAGACAGCTCGTGAGCTACTTGATACCGACATGAAAAAATAACCAAAATCGACTCGAGTTGAACCGAGTCAAGCTCGGGCTACCCGAGTAGTGTTTTAAGTCAAGCTCGAGTTCTGAAATACATAGCTCGTTAGGCTCGCGAGCCTAATCTAGTTTATGTTATATTACCATTCCTTAGAACTCATCATTCATGAAGCTAAAGAGGGAAAGCTTATGTGTTCTTCATCTAGAGGAAACCCGAACCCTAATATTTTTTGTTCTATCAAATGTTACCTGGTTTGAATCTTAGTGTCGTAGTCTGAATCAAAGAATGAGGGAACCCCAAACCCTAACCTTTCGCGTTCTTCATCTATCGAAGGTTACCCGGTCCAAATCGCAGAAGTAGAAACTTGTTCATCAAATTAAGTATCCACCCAATCAAAGAAGTAGGAACCTATTCAAGTCATTAAGTGTTCATCGAAGCTTACATGTTCAAGTATTCACCCCTAATCTTCCTTGTTTTTCATAACTCAAAAAAACTTGAAATAACTAAAAACATTGCAATGGCCGAGAATGATTTTCAGTTCAAGACTTTAACTTCTATTTTGAGGTAAAGCCCTCATTTATGTTTACTTTGTTATGTTACGAAACAGCACAAAACTTGAATTTCTTTTTAGGCAATTAAATCTCTGTTGTAATGATCTCAAGTCAAATGAATTCTTAAGTGTGTTCATAGTTTGATTTGAATGGATATACAGATTGGGTTTGTTGAGAAATTGGATAAGGTCACTGTTACTAATGATCTAAGGGGTAAATGACATAGCTTTAGGTCAAGAAAATTAAGAACAGGTTGATAATTACTTTCTTACTTGTTGTGTGATGTACTGGATGTTTGGATAAGAGTTTCTTTATGGGCATAAACTAATTATAAGCTACAATTAATAAACAGTTTAATTATTTGTAGAATGGATAAGAGGCTAAGTGGATGTTTGGGTTCGATTTGATGGTATTTAAATCTCGATTGGTTTTATTAAATTAATTTTTTATTGGGTCGACCCGAGTCGAGTTCGATAGTGTCGATTACTTCCTCAAGTCGAGCTCGAGTTTGAAAGTTAAAGCTCTACCGAGCTCGAGCTTGAAAGTTAAAGCTCTACCAAGCTCGAGTTGAGTTTCAAACTTCGAGTTCTGTAACCGAGTCGAGCTCGAGCTTTACATTGTGCCGGTTCGACTCGGCTCGATTACACCCCTACGGACAGGAACCGGAGCCAAGCTCTGCACCAAAAACAACTTGGATTTGTTTTAGATCACTCCACGCTGTTGAGCCAAGCTCCTTGCCGAGCACCCCAAGAAAAACCCAAATTCAAAACCCTGTTCTCGATCTACTCCTCGTCGTGCACCAATGCTCTACGCCGAGCATCCATAATTAGGTAGAAATTTCATTATCCAAACTAATTCAAGTCATATCGGGGTTGTGGCAAGTCATTTACAGGTCCTGGGGAACTTGACTCCGCCCATCAGAGCCATCGTTAGCCATTGGTATCCTAAAATTTACTGACTTAATGAACTATACTAAAGTTTTCTTATAATTTTTGCTTTGTTATTCTATATACAATTTTTTTTACACATCTAGATAAGTTCGATTATTAGGTATATTTACACACAGATATTCAAGCGTAAGTCAAAGCTTGATTGAATATTCAATAATCGTTAAGCTACCAAGCAAGGCTTTATATTTCAGTCTTGTAGAGCTAGGTCGAGTTAGGATCTGATCGCTTATAAACCAAGTAGTAACTTTTGCTACCTTCTAATTTCTTTTTGTAGGATGGGGGGAGGGAATCTTGATTCACAAAATATATTCCAACCCTAGACACTACGGCAATATCACATGCTTAATGAACCTTTTCATCTCTTTTTATTTCATTTCACATCCATATATCTTGAACTCTATCTTTCTACACTTGTCTTTCTAATATGTCATTAGAGAATAGGATAAGTCTTTTCAACCTTACGAATGTATATAAAAACAAGAACGGTTTTTTGTATGAGAACTGCGAAAACTGTTTGTAGCATTTTTAATGACTAATTAGTAGGGATATTTTGATCATTTTATATATTTATCCAACTGTGAATTGTGCCGGGTGAACTGTTAGTAATGGGTGAGGCTTGATTTTTCTAAAATATTTTCTTCTCGTTAATGCATTAATGAGTACTTACAATAATTAGCCATTGAACAATGACTCATCAATAGGGGTATTTTGGTCCTTTATATATTTACTCAACCTTGAATTGCGTCCGGATGAACCGTCATTAATTTGTGAGGCTTGATTTTCCCAAAAAACATTTCATGAATGTGTCATTAATGAGACCTTACAATTACCGGCCATTGATTTATTCTAATCAAAAGCAAAAATTAGTTCTCAGAGTTCTCGTACGAAAAACAGTTTTCATTTGAATCCTCCCATGTAAATAAATATATATGTCAAAACTGCACGAGGCTAGAGCATAAAGTTTTTAGTTTCTAGTAACCGGATGTGTGGAGTTAAAACTTTTATTTTGAGTTAAAAGATGAAACTCTTATTTATACGAATGTGTTTAATAAAGTAGGTGTATCTGTAGATTAAAATTGAAACTACTTATAAAAACATGAAAATAAAACTCTAAATAAAATTGCATATTGTGAAAATCTAGACAAATTTGTATATAAAAATAAAAATGACGTCGTTGTCTCATTGTTTACACTTAGAAGAAGAAGAAAAGGAGTGATATTGCTCCATTTGTAAACAATTAGTTAGTTGTATAACGGTTGTTAGTATTTAAGTAATAATGATATAAAACCCACGCAACAGTCAACTTAATGAAATAGCTTGAGTTGTTAATGTTAAATTGTTTTTGTGAATGGAAATTATAAATTGATGGTGAAATACTACAATTGTATTAAAAAAGATGATGATAAACTAATGTCTAACTTCTTTAATTTAATTAGAAATATATAGTTAAGAATTCAAACGGTCTCGGATTGATTATGGTCATGGATTATGTATCAAGATTATTGTTCTGAATTGATTATTCTATCGAGAATCACAATATCAATTAGGGATAATGCCATAATCTTCTATTGTGTAACATAATCATCCTAAAAGTGATTCTTTCTGTATAAATAATCGTCATAGTTGATTGGACAATCTTTGACTGTTAGTTACAAACACTTATTGGATGAGGTAAAACTACACTTCTTAGCCGAACCAAGTAAATGCTCAGCTAAACGAAGATGCATAGTCATCATGCTAATCAGATTTAGTTGATCATCTTAGGCGCTAACCAGTTCAACACTTAGTTGAACATTCAATCAGCTTTAGAAGTATCAGATTTGATACATACCCACTACGTACTTTCCTAGTTTCCTGTCCTTAAGACCCCGCAAGGGGGCGCAACCCACTCAATCCTTGCTGTTTTCGGTCTAGGATTACATCTATGACATAAATGAGCTCGCACCCCGCATCATCTGAGTAATGTACCAAATTTACTCAAATATTTACATTAGACTGAAATAACTAACACAAAATGCATGCTATATTGAAATATGTTGCATTATAGTTGTATGGGTCGGTGTTATACCTTATTTTCTTTTAGGGGAAGATTCAAATAAGAAATGTTTTTCATACGAGAACTGTGAGAATCAATCTTAGCCTCTGATGAACAAAGGGTATTTTGGGAAAATCAAGCTTTGCACATCAATTACGGCTCACCCGGACGTAATTCACGGTTGGGTAAATATATAAATGACCAAAATACTCTATTATTGAGTCATTAATAGTGTTACAGATAGTTATCGTATGAAAAACAATTATCGGTTAAACATTTCGCTTACATTATATGTACAAAATGAGTAACCTTATTATTGTACGTACAAGCCGCTTCTCTTTCTGGATTACGTAAACTTGCTGAAGTAGTGGGTATAATATAATGTTTAAATGAAGTTATTGATATTGATTACGTATCGATGAAGTAAAGTTTCATCACTAACGACAAATTTCAGGGCATTGTCATTAAACCTTTTTTATAATATAAAATTTAGTTCATGAACTTAAACAACACTTTACCTCGTCATCTAATACTTTTTCATATATATATATATATATATATATAGCTCTTTCTTGCTGGTAGTCACTACATCCAGTTCATATCTACCTGGATTACTTACTTGTCGTAACCATCAACATAAAACAACAAATTAAAGACGGGTGCCGGAACATTTCATATCTGAATTAACAACACTTTACAAACACCAATTCTAGTAACAAACATAAGAAAAAAATATATATATCAGCAAGACGCTGATTAAGGTAAAGAATGCCAGCAGGATACCACAAAGTATAATAAACCTACACGAGAGACGATTCTACGAACTTGCTCTAAGAGCTGCTAATCGCGCCACAAATTCATCATAATCTGGAGGTTTAGGATGTACATGACCCCCCCTTGAACTCAAACTAGAATCCGCATGATAAGTAGCCGCACGTGCAAGCCCTTTTCTCTCCTCTGTTGTTACCACAGATTCAGGCGGCAGTGAGCCTGTTCGTGTAGGAGCCGGTATTTGGGATGGTTTTCTACTGTAGTGAGACAAAAGCTTGTCCATTTTCTTTTCTTCTTCTTTTTCTTCATCTCTCTGATCATGATCATCATGATTTTCACCATTTGAAAACTTTGTCCTTGGTTTTGACGCTTCACTGTTACCGTGAGAAGAGCCTGCCACTGGCTTTAGCGGCCTTCGGATCCGCACTGATCTTGGTACTGGCTTACTAATATTTTCGGTTTCTTCTTCACTTTGAAAATTTGATCCAACCATCTTTTTGCTAATCTCTGTTTTGATGTAAGGGGGCCCCATTGACCTTAACCCGTTGATCTTTCTTCCTTTGGGTATATCACTATGAAGACTAGCATCTTCCCTGCCAGAAATAGTAGTATCTGAAGTTGTTGACGTTTTTCTTGACTCGGTTTTTGTGCAAGGAGGAGCCATTGACCTAAAATCATAAAACTTTCTTTCTTCGGGTGTATCCTCAGAAGCACTATCATCCGGGCCTGTGCTATATTCTGGGCTGGTTATGGTCTCACTGCAAGAACTAGTGTTACTTGACCAATAAGGTGATACACGGCCTTGATAGTGTATTTCTTCCTTTTTTGTTTCAATTTCAGCCCTTGCTTTGTAAGGCAGACAATTTGTAACGGGAGAGTGCTTGTGTTTTTTTTCCTCTTTCTTTTCAACTTCGCCCCTCGACTTGTATGGTAAATCATTTTTTCGGGGATGGTCCTTTGTGATTTCAGTTTGCTTATTCTTCTTTTCGGTTTCTTGAATATATGTTTCTGGACCGTTTTGATGGCCAGCTCCAAGTGATTCATGGTTTCTTTCATTGGTGTATTGAGACCAATCCTGCAAACAGTTTATACATTAAGAGATATTTCCTCGGATGATAAAGTTATTGGTTGGGTAAAACATCAAAACTTGTTCCTGTTGAAATGGGCACTTTTGAGGGTGCGTTAATTGGGTTGGCCCTGTAACACTTATTTTGACGAATTTCAAAATTTGTGTTAATTATGACTACAAGATTATGATGTAGGAGGTAATTTCACCCCAATCAACACATTCTCTTTATATCAAAACTTTTCAATCTGACATCGGTACAACTCGAACCAATCTGTTCGTAGGTAAATAGGACGAAATTGTCACATTTACTATCAACTAGGAAGAGTGAGGAAAAATGGTTTACCTGTACAAATGAAGGTGGTTTGAACAACTTCTGTTCCAAAGCCTTGGAATCCCACCTTATACCACTTTCAGTTGCAATATCTCGCATCATTTGAAGCTTTATTTCCTTAGTAGGAGGGTCTGCCTTCAAGTTCATGACAAACTAGAACACAATTGTTTTCCTTTTAGTTTTATTTGATTAAAATCTAAAAAATATAACATATTTTTGACAAGGCAGATTTAGGAAGAACCTCTTGGTTGACATAAGGTTCAAGATAATTCCCGTATCTCTCAGAAAATAAACTTCTGAGTTCCCGCAATTCCGGCAAATCGGCAAACCTTGCAGCAGCAAACATCAAAGTTGGGATAGCTTCCTTGCATTCCTCAGGGCATTCCCTATAGTCACATAAAATAATTTCTTTAAATTTAAGATCTTACATGAACCTTTTTAATGTAACAAATTCATACACGAGGATCTAGAAAAAATTACTATTTTACCTCTGTTTATTAATGGTAGAAAGATGACTTAAAATGAGCAAGCATGATTGTTCAACAAATTCATAACACCATGATAGTTTCTGGTCAGCATATAACTGCTCAACCTGTTTTCATCAAACGACCCATGACAAATTATCAATCATGGATGTGAATATTATAACAATAAAAGTCTTAAAAAAAGATTATTCTGGGAATTAAAGAATCTTTAAAGAATTCAGGTTCATTTCCACATAACATTCATCAATCTATCTAATGATTGATTGCAAATTATCAATCTTGGATTCAGAGGTTATAAATATTTTTTTTCTTATAATATAATATTAAGAGAATTAAAGAATCTTTAAAGCATTCAATCTCATTTCCATACAACTTCAATGATCAATCTATCTAATTGGTCCTGCCTAATATACCTGCAATTCTCATCAACCTAAGAAAAATTCGTCATCCTTAACCACTTACAAAATTAAACCACTCACCTAAATTCACATGTTGGACACATAAATCAAAAATGTATATTTTGAAAATTACACATAAATGGATATAAAAACAATTATTGTCAAGGATGGTCCACCTATATTCCCAGCTGTTCTTACGCTATTAACCTCCAAATATATTCCTACGCAATCAATCCCCCTAACATCTGCAGTTGATTCCACACTCTAATACACGCATCAAATTCTGGTTGATATCAATAACCAATCGATTCATGTTCATGCGCACAGAAATCAGGGACTCCCGTATTGGTTATTGTTACAAACCTTTAATAATTGAATATAGCAGAACGAAGAAAAACACAAGATAATTAAAGAAATTACTTACCCTGCCATACGAATGGGAATCGAGACCGTTCTTAAGAAGATCAGCAACATCGTTTCTCAGAAACTTCTGCATTGCGTACCTCTTTCTCTTAATCATGTCGATTCGTTTCATCGTCAGCTTGATTTCTGACTTGCTAATATAGCAAATAAACATTACGATAACACAAACTAAGAACAAAAAACTCGAAGAAAACAAAATTTACAAGAAAGAACAGATGATGTCTTACCATCTGGTGTAAAACTTGCTTTTCAATAATAAGTCAAGCATATTTACGTTTGGATTAACTCCTTAAACCCTGAGTTTGCAGCTTCAGACGACGATCGTTAACAACTTTTTTGAATGTGAATCAGAAAACCGCCAATGCAGCGGTTCAGAATCAAATTTGCAAGCAGCAACAAAAATCAATCATTCAGAAATGATGATAGAATATGAGACGGTTGGTTATGAAATCTATGGGAACTTCACACAAACATGCTATATATATATATACACACACACACATATAAAGATATAGAAACAGATAATTGTATCTATAGGTGTATGTATATAGGAATAGGATTTGGGGGAAAATGGAAGCGTTAGGATTAAAGGAGAAGGTGAAGGGGAGCAGAGGGGGAGTGAAATCAGGTGAGCTGTAATTGTCTATTAGTTTTCAAATGTGGGGTCCAGGTCAACTAAAATGCTGACAATATTTCTGCAAGATCAACGGTTGGGATGAGTTTGTAAGATAGTGGGATACCGATAAGATGGTGGCGTGTATGACACGAGAGATTTTCTCCCCCGAATATACGAACAGAGTGGGTTGACAAGTTGGAACAGCTTTTTATTTAACAAAGTAAAATGACAATACTAGCCCTCAAGTATACAGTTTCTTTTTCTTCAAGGGACGGCGCAGTTACAAGAAAACAGCGTCATGTTAACTGTCTAGTTCGTTATTAAAAATACATATTTTTTATTTTATTGATTAAATTTTTTAATTTTGATTAAAATAGTTCCAACAATAAACGGTCAAAATGGGAAGAAAAAAAAGAAAGAAAAGAAACCCACTATTAATTCTGGTAATTTAATCAAATCACTACTTAATTGACTCACTTTAAGTTAAGTTAATGGTTATTTAAATTCATTCATGTAAGATGTTTTGAGTTATAGATTTAAAAATAAATGCAAGACGTTATCTTATAAAAGAAAGATAAAATACATTTTTAATGAATTGCACGAGACTAGTTATTATTAATTTCATGTGATTTAAAGATATTTACTAAGTTAAATATATTTTTAAACAGCGAAGAGGAAACTTTAGATAAAGAGTTTCGGGATTATCATCGTCTCAACATATAGTACCAGTATATTATTAAGGTGCTAGAAATAGGTTTACAGATAATTTACAAAGTTAAAAGTGTGCAATATTAGTAACTTGAAAAGGGAATTGATGCTTTGTGAAAATTAAGCTTGTACGTATGGTAATGCAACGAATACTGACGCACTTTTAATTTTATTTTATGTGCAAAGTTAAGTGCAAAAATGTTTAAACAAATAGAAATTATTATTGGAAAAGGTTGGGAATTTTATGCGAAATGTGTGGTTGGAAACACAAAGTGGTGGAAAAGAAAGGGTCCATGTATCTTATATTATTAGCTGGCACTTAGTTTTGGATCTCCCGTCCGTACTTAATTGAAATAAACTCAAGGGCATTTATGCCCTTCCAAAATATTTAAATGACGTGGAGCAAATTACAAGGAGAAATTCTATATAAACATGGGTGAGATAGGATTGGATTGAAAAATATTAGACCCAATTGAAACCTGAAATGTATAAAAAAATAGGATCGAAGACCAGATCGACTAGTTCCGGTTCGGACTGGTCTCGGTCCGGTCCAGTCCAGTTTGGTTCGTTGGTTTTTTCGGTTTATTGGTTGTTTTATACACTATATCAAACAAAACAGGACTAGACCGAAACTCAAAATTTATAAAAAACAAGGACCAAAGACCTGACTGATCGGGCTGGTTCAAACCGGGTCTGCTCCAATTTATCGATTTTTTCGATCTATCGGGCCACATTCATATATTTCTTAAGTGATACTATTTAGATATATATTTTTTTAACATATTTTAATAAGTCATACATTTATATATGAAAAAAGAATCACCCTATTTCTTTTCTCGTCTAAATTTAAAAATAATGTCAAAAGGGCAAAAGAACATTCCAACATCATTGGCAACTAAATTTTTTTTTCAATACTATAATTATGATATTTTTATTTTTACAAACTATTTATCATCTATTTTTAATCACATATTAAACAGTATAAATATTCAATTAAATTATTTTTATTACGTATAAATTAGCTTGTATATTTCTTAAAAGATATATTATTCAGTGAATTAATACCAGAATTATTTCATGCTTAGTTATATTTTTCTAAATGATGATCATTACAAACTTATTTTTTATGTTATTATAACACTTTTGTAAGTTTTAAGTAATTGTATCGTTAAAATTAAGAAGAATGATAACCAGAACTATTAGGACCGTGGATTATAATAAACAAGAAAATCTTCATTTTTAAAAATGACAATCAAAACTCATATTTTTAATCAATTTTATATAAATTTTATACTTACCTTTTAATTGTGTTTTAAATTTCTATACATAAAACAATATTACCATTTTTAAAAACTAAAATCACATTTTTTTAATTTTTATCCATGGCCCTAAAAGTTGTAGTTATCATTCTCTCAAAAATTAATTGTGTGAAGAAGTTATATTTTATGTAATAAAAGATATTATTATTACTAGAAAAATGGTATATTCTCCTACTTTTTTCTCATATTGCATCCTCCTACTCACTACAAGATTAAATGTGGAGTTCGCTAATTCATTTTCCTCACATCCTTCATTGTTTTTGACACTTGTCCCGATCTTATGAATAGAAAGAAAAAGCAGAAGGGTATATCATCTCTCTTATTGCTATTATTAAACACACTTTTTCTCACAAATTACACATAGATCGAACGTTCATTAAATACACAAACACATAAATAAAACGGACACACAAAATTAAATACATCCACCTCCATCTCCAACCACCATCTCTATCCAAAGACTTTACTTTCCTCTCTATCCCTATTTTTCTCTATACCCCTTCTTTGCTATCATATCGATTTGTTGCTTTAGGTTTTCTGGTCTTTATTTCTTAATTTTGTAACTGTTCAATGAGAGATAATTTTGTCATTTTAATATTTGCTCATTAGAGAAATATACGAGTTTGATAATACTTAACTTAGATACTGCTAGCAGCATATATTATTTGCGCTCCCTTTAATGGTAAGGTATTGATTTCTTGAAATTAATTAATTAATAATGTTGAAAACTTTTCGGTAAAATGTAGTTTAAAGTGATCCAACTTAAAGTTTGATTTTGGTTTCAGTGTTTTGTGTACGCGTTTTGTAAAGGTTGAGAGATATATCTTGAATTAGATATTTATTTCCAAATATATGTGTGTTGTGTTGCATCGATTTTGGTTGAATATGTGTTCACGTGTGTGTTTGAACATGTTGTACTAAAAACAAATAAGGAAGACTTACACAAAAGGGCGATGGATCCCAACTTAAGTTCGTATTGACCATGCATGCTTATTTTTTAAATATAATTAATTATATACGAGTACGTATATTTATAAAAAACATAGCCTGAATTGAAGAGTCTTCCTAGCCCTTTACTTGAAGGATGAACTCCTAATTGTTTTCGTTTGTAGATCGATATGATATTCCGAGCTTGTTGACATATATAGCCATTTCGCCTATTAGCCCAACCTTTCAGCCTTGCCAAATGCATGCATGGTTACACATCGCCAAAGCTATATATATATATATATACACGCATCATTAAAATTAACCAGCTGGCATGAATATATCAAATAATGGTCATGAATGAATTCAAGTTATATATCAAGACTCCATGTGTAGATCATCGAGAATTGATAGAGTATTTGTTAGAAATGGCCGGTCGTCGATATTGTAACTAGATGCCGTTTAAATGATGTGATAATTAAGAGTAAGTAATTAATTAACCATGCATATATATCTACAAGGTCATGTTTAATGTTACTTTAATTTTAATTTTAACCTTTATTTATTCTACAAGGTAATTCATGAAACTTTTAAGAAAGTTTTTATTATATCTTAGGAAAAAAGAAGAATATCAATAAATACACATGCTGCCATGCATGTGTCACTTGCTTGAAATGACTCAGATCGCCATGTGATTGATGGTGGTCCCGTACGTGTACTGGTCTTCTGGATAACTATCAACTCTCGTTTTACATATTCCTTCGCAACCACGGAACCGCGACTTTGTTTGGATAATAATTAACACTACAAGAAAAAGGGGTATTTGGGAGAGGAGAAAAATATGTCAAATACTCAAAATACCGTATCAAATACTATTTAGCACGGTTTTTGCTCCGTCCTAAATACAAGGGTGCCAAATACATTTGGGTCGGGAGAAAACCGTGCCAAAGTGTATTAGGAACCGTTTTGGCACGGTATTTAGATTTCGTGCCACTTGGAAAGTATTTAGCACGGTTTGTAGCA
>JAUEJL010115768.1:0-12186 GCA_032274825.1 Drosophyllum lusitanicum | reverse complement strand
ACCTATATGATATTAAATACAAATTAAAAATTAAATAAAAAAGATCTTCATAAAAATAATAGTTTAAATATTTTATCGTATAACACATATTTTAATTTAAGTATTAGAAAATATGTATAGCTAGAACTTATAAACCAAATAACATGTAACCTAAATTTATAGACATTTTCAGATTTTTTAAATGACTCGTGTAATCAAACAAAAGGTTTAACTTATAATATATTTAATATTCTTTTTGTTTCCCATTTTATTGTTTTTTAAAATTAATAAAAGAGTTATAAAGAAAAAAAAACATGAGAAAGAAAATAGATACATTGCGAACGAAAATTGTTCGATGTCATTTTATAATACGTGATATAATGGTCTTATATTATTAAAAACGGACATGTTATCGAGTAGAAATTATTTCTAGCCGCCGTATTACGCGGGTACTATACTAGTGTTTATAAATGATTCATTAATAGGGGTATTTGGTCATTTATATATTCACCTAAACGTGAATTACGTCATGGTGGATGAGTAACTAACACTTGATTTCCCCAAAATACTCCTATTAATGAGCAATTGGCATTATTAGCAATTGATTTATTTTAATCAATAGTCAAAATTGGTTCTCGTAATAAAAATAATTCTCAAATGAACCATCTCCTATATATAGAAAAAAGTTTAAACGTGAATTGCGTCCGGTGGATGAGCCATTAGTGACTCATTAAAGGAGTATTTTGGTCATTATTTATTCAACCGAGAATTACGTCCGAGTAAATGAGTCATTATATTAGCTTAATTTTTCTAAAATACACTTCATTAATGAGTCATTAGAATTCTTAGACCTTGATTTGTTTTAATTAAGGTCCAAGTTAAAACAGATCTTGTTTAAGTTCTCCCCTACACACACACACATAAATACCGTTTGGCTTGAACCGACACGGTCTCAAACGGGGACCAGAACGGAACCAAATCGATTTACACACCTTTTGGTCGGTTCTCGGTTTCTATATTTTTCTTATTTTGATTTTTGGTTACACCGGGTTCATATTTTACCCGGAACTGGACCAGATTTTGAAAATGAATTTAACCAAAATTAAAACCTGAACCAATTATTAATATTACGGTTCCATATATTTTTTAAGCTCTATGTGATTAAATGTGGCTTTTCATGTATAATAAGCTAGCTGCCAATAGCACTAATTTATTGGAGAAATTAAGCATTGATTTAGAATCAATATATATCTTTTTAATGGTTAATTCTAACTACAAGATACTTCATTATAGCAAATGCAGGTATGGATTACTTAAACTAGCTAGGAGAAATAGTTCTAGAGAAGAAGCTAGCTTGCATAAAGAACCACCCCACCCCCACCAAATGAAGAAGCTAGTTTTTGCAAGAACTGTATCTTACATGTAGTTTATACACTTGTATGTATGTGTGAAGTGCTTCTACCAAAGGTGCCCTAGTAAATGTTCTTATATCAAGTACAGCATAGAGCAAATATTTTAAAAGTTTTATTAGTTTCTTCAAGAGCAAATTAATATTTGAAGTAAATTGTTCAAATTCTCAGGTTGCATATTTTGAATGATTTCACTTGAAGAATTCTTTCTTGGTTTCTTGTCTTAATTTCAATCTTTACTATTTCGGGAATATTTTCTTCGAGCGGTTGCTTGATTTTAATCTTTCGTATGAGCAATAGATCACCCCACGAACCACCCAGAAAACAACCACAAACACCATGAACCACGAGCCATAAACGAAAACTACCAGAAAATGCGAACATCTTGAACCTCGTGAAACAACCGGGAAAGTCGACCAAAATTGGAAAACCCGAAACCTCGCCGTAACCCACGAACGACGATGGAACCTCGCCTGAAAACTAGAAATCTCGAACATCTTGAACTCTGAAAACTCGCCAGGAAACCACGAACGACAGTGGAACCTCAAAACATCCTTGAAGGCGGAAACCACAACAACGGTGGAACCTTGTCGGAAAATGACTAGAAAACTCGAACCTCCTAACACCGAACAATATCTTGAACCTCGAACATCTTGAACTCTGAAACCTTGCCGGAACCCACGAACACGAGCGGAACCTCGCCGAAAAGCTCGAACCTCGCACAACATCTTGGACTATGGAACCTCGCCAAAAACCATGACATCTTAAACCAAATGAACGACGGTGGAAACCACAAACATCAACCCCTTGAACTCTAAAATCTCGTCGGAAACCACGACCCTCGAACACAACCTATAAACTTAACCACGAACGACGGTGAACCTCATATAAAACCTCAAAACTTACCGCTGGGAATGAAAAAACTAAGAAGGAGAAAGGTAGAGGTCCTCCGGACCACCAACCTATGCTGACGGCTGAAGAAAAGGGTGGCCGCGGTGTTTGAAAAATAGGGTTTGTTAAATGTTTTCTAGAGAGCGGCGATCGAAACTTTTCCAATCCCAGTTTCCATCCGTTAAATCCACCTGTGATATTATCGTCTATAGTTACTCATAATCTTATATGTGATACTAGATTAAATGTCTGGGTAATACTCGGATTAGTTAAAAAAAATATTAACTAATTATAAAACATGAAAGAAATTAGAGTTTTAAAAATGGTGACACTCGACGTCAATATCTTCACAAGTGATGGAAGCGTCGATGCGATAGAGGTGGTGGCAGAAACGTAGTTTTTTTAATATGAAGAGACATGATTGTATTTCTTGAACAAGACATCGATCATTATTTGTTACAATTAGAAACAATAAAGTCAAGTATTTATTGGTTATAATTAGAAAGAAATTAAATTTATTATAAAATATTTAAAAATGATAAAACTAAAAATTTGATTAAATATAATATTTTTGAAATGCTATAAATGGCAAATATGATATTTATAAATTAAGGTGAACAAATACGATATTTTAAAATTTAAGAATGATATATATAAAATTATTTTTAATAATTTTGATTTAAATTACAGAACTTTGACTCCTACTAGTCAAAAACAAATTAAATTTTCAATTTAAATATACGGTTGAAATTTAATGTTACCAAAACAAACGGACATGATTGTTTAATTGAAATGATTTAAGTTATCCTTTTATTTATATTTAGAGATTAGAGATATGTACAAACTATTCAATCATTGAGATCCAAAATTAAGCTCTTGTTAAAATAGCAATGATATATCCTCCTAGCTCCTATTATATTTTCCTACTTCATACTACTACTAATCACAAAATGACATGTGAAATCCACTATTCTCTTCCCTCACCTCATCCATTGATTTTGACACTTGTGTCGCTCCATTAATAAACATATTATCTACGACTAAATTTAATGCATTACTACCTATTATAGAACTAAAAATGGACCCCAACCTGAACCGATCAAACCCGTTTAAGTCGACACTGTAATTTACCATTTCCAACCCGAACTCGTTCAACCCATTCGAAAACCTGTAATTTAAACCTACTAAACAGAGTTCCTAAACAAGCAAAAAACCGAAGCTCCAAATCAAATGACTTGAGCATTTATGTTTATTTGTTTATATAAATAATAATAATGTTATTTTCGAACAATCTAAATTCTTGAACAACAAATAAAATAAAGCTATCATACCCGAACCTTACATAGACCCATAGGAACAGATTTTGTGAGCCTTACTCGGATCGGTTAGCATACCTTTCCACATTCTTGTCAAGGTTCAACCCAACCATGGCTTCACCCAACCCACAGCTTACCTCTGCAAGCACCTTAGGGTCTGTGTAATGTGTGACCGCCTGAACGATTGCACGGGCCCTGCGAGCTGGGTCACCACTCTTGAACACACCTGAACCAACAAACACACCATCACATCCCAATTGCATCATCAGGGCTGCATCAGCTGGAGTAGCAACACCACCTGCTGCAAACTGCACCACAGGGAGCCGCCCCAATTGTTTGGTCTGCATCACCAAGTCATACGGTGCAGCGATTTTCTTGGCAAAAGTGAACACCTCGTCATCATCCATGTTTGCAAGGACCCTGATATCCCCCATCACAGATCTAACATGTCGTACTGCCTCGATTATGTTGCCTAAGATGTTGCATAAAAAAAGAATTTCATTTCACATGAATGTGATTCTTAATAACATAGATCTGAAGATATGGGGAATGAGAACAATATATTTACACATTAAATGCAACCATTTACATTTACGGACCAGTGATTGTGTTTCTATATGTGAATAGAACATAAAACCAAAAGCATAAATAAATTCTGGATTATCAGGTAAGCTTATTATGACAAATATATGTTACCAAACATATGGAATAGCGGCTAACACAAAATTCAAAGAAAAAAACCAGATCAGGCCTTCCGAGTTTTGCAAATTTAGCCATGTTGCCTTGCACCATACAAATAAAACCGAATAGGGAAATGAGGATGGTCATTTTCTTATGAAAAACATTAGTAGATTAATGATATCAAAGCCTAAAGACACCAAGTAAAACTGTAAAAGTTGACTTCTTGTTGAAAGAGAAGAAACAAGAAAACAAGACAAAGGCAAGTACTTTTCAGTGAAACTTGGGAGTAAATATGGCCATACAAAGTACAAAATTTGAAAGGCTTTAGACTAAGAATAAGTTTATGAACATAATCCGTGTATGAAACTATGAACTATACAATAACATGTTATAATACACGATGATTTTGGAGTATATCCTAGATTTCTTAGAATCCCCAAATCAAACCATCTCAACATGCAGAAATTGTAAGATTTTATAATGGATTCATTACAATAGTGATTGGTAATCTAGACTGCACCAATGCAACAAAAAATGAGAAGTTTCCTAGCTTTAAGCTACAATTATTTATGAAACAAATGTTTTAGAATAGACCCAAAAAAACCAACTCTAACGCTGCTAAACCCCATAGACCGACGGTATCCAAACTTCGTGTACATGGTGTAGCTCCAAATTTGATAATTTAGATTTTAAAAAACATCAATTCATTGTACATATTGCCATCCTTACCCATTTTTTCTAGAGAATTATATGTGCTCATGACAGTCTGAAAAACAAAAGTGACATTGCATTCAAAGGCTTAAATAGTGGAAAACTCAAGTCAAAGAATTCTCAAGAAAAGCATATCTCAAACGCAAAGAGGACACCATAAACACATGGTGCGGCTGCTAGTAATTAACTAATTAACCTTTGGCTTTGGGTAGGCCACAATCACCAAATTCTAGTCCAAGAATGTGAGACAACACAGACTTTAAATTTAACTTCTACCCAAACTTCAAAGGATTTAATCAATTTTGACATGTGTAGATAGAACCATTGTTATCAACACTTCAAAAAACACCAAAGAACTCTATATCAGTTTCGGATTAGAGTAGTTATATCCCTTGAATAAATGAAGGATAAAAACAAATTTTGCAAAATCCATTACCAACACTCGATAAAAGTTAAAAGCAGCCATCGCACATATTATTATTTATTACTCAATAAAAATAGCTTAAACATCGAGAAAAACATACCAGTTCCTGCTTCCCCTTTGGTACGAATCATGGCTGCACCTTCACGAATCCTTCGCAAGGCCTCACCTAAATTCCGACAACCACAAACAAATGGAATCCTAAAATTATGCTTGTTAATATGATTCATATCATCAGCCAACGTCAAAACCTCGCTTTCATCTACATAATCAACGCCAATCGCCTCCAGAATCTGTGCCTCAACAAAATGCCCAATCCTAGCCTTCGCCATGACCGGAATCGTAACCGCCTGTTTAATTTCCTTAATGAGTTGCGGGTCGCTCATCCGCGCAACGCCACCTTGCGCACGTATGTCCGCCGGAACACGTTCCAGCGCCATGACGGCACATGCGCCGGCTTCTTCGGCTATGCGGGCTTGTTCGGCGTTGACAACATCCATGATGACGCCGCCACGGAGCATCTGAGCGAGGCCAACCTTGACGGAGTACGGTGACTTCTTGCTCTCCGTCAATGCGCCGTTACCGTAAACCGCCACGACGCCGGTTCCATCCATTTGATCGGAGATTCGTAGCCCTGTGATAAATTTAGTGTTTGTGGGTGTTTTTTTAGAGCGATAAGGAGAGAATGGTGAAGGAGGCGGTTTTGGATGTTATGCAAGGAGTGTGTTGTTCTGCTTTAACTATTAGGGTTTAAGCTTTTGGCCAAATTAGGCCTTTATGTTTTAGAAAATGACAGAAATGGTCCCTATAAGTTTATATAATTCTCTTCAGGTCACCTAATCATCTAATGACTATGAGAATGGGAACCTATTTTAAAACAGGTAAGAAAAAGAATGGTATAGTTCAGGTCTGATTTAATTTTTGATTTTTAAGTTTTCAAAATAAGAATAACAGTTTTTTATATTTATTTTGTTACACCAGAGGCTCACAGTTTCAATCTATATTTCCTATTAGTAATCCCTATTTACCTCACACACGAAAGTAAAATCGTCATTTTACAAACTTTTTTGTTAAGATAACAGTAAAAATTAGAGCACCCGCCCTAAGCAAACTCTAATCATCCCTTACTCACCGGAGAATTCGTTTATTTCACACACTTTGACACCTAATCTATCCACTCACTAGAGAAGCCTTCATTACACCCTAGAATTTGTCACTATTAAGAATCGGAGAAAAATCCATGGCCACAAGCACCGCTTGTTTTTGTTTTAAAAGGTGAGGATTTGATTCTTATTATGTTTTTGATAGATAGTTGTGAATGCGGTTTGCTAGCGGAATGATCGGCTGGACAAATGCTAGGGAACCTTTCTTCTCACTGCATCCTTATGTAACAGATATATAAAAGAGTACGCCATAAAAGAACCAAAACTAAGTTGATTTATCATATATCAAATTAGGGTTTTGATTTGGGTTTCCAAAAACCGAATTGGTTGTAGTAGATTGTTTTTAGTGCGTGTGTATTTTGATAGGTTGTTGTCCAAAATCAAAGTACCGGTGGCTAGATTGTATTGGTGAGTATATTCTCTCTAGTAGTAGGTATGTTTGTGTGTTCTTTTTTCCCATAATTTGAATAGTTCGGATGAGTGTGAATGATGATTTAAAGCATTCGTTACTGGGATGAGTGTGAATGATGATTTAAAGAATTCGTTACGTCTTAAGGTGGTCACATACTAGTTATCTACAAGACAAGCGTATACACTTGTATGAGTTAACAATTTTTGTCCACATACTAGCTATCTACAAGACAAGTCTATTTATAAATATATAGATGGCACCACAATTGGCATACCACAAGCAAAAGAAAAATTGGCACTTCGCAAGTTGATTGTTCTCCAGTCTGAGGTTTTTTCGGGAAGAGGTATCTCTACCTACCGGTAGAGGTAGAGATATCTACATCTTACCTCTTTCATACTCCGACACTACGCTATTGAGAATCGTTGTTGTTGTACAATTTGTCAATACTAGGGATTAGGAGATAATTTATTCACAAATATTTATAAATAATTGACAAACCCTTATAAGAAATGAAGATGAAACTATATACATATTGATATTTATATACAGAATAATATACTTTAGTTCTTTAAACATGAATTTTGTGTGTGTAACCATAGCCTTGAGAAGCAAGCTCATAGGTTTTGAAATGAATACAACTATGTATTCATGGATTTATCTTTATCTTTGAATATGTGTCCTAAAGGCTAAAACACATGTTTATATGTTAACATTGTTAACCTGTAATTGTATTAACTATTTAGTACACAGAATATTTTCTTTCACATTAAAGTTGCATTAAATGCATATTAAACTCAGTGTACTTTTTACAGTCATTAAATTTAATATTTAATAGAAAAAAATGTAATTTATTTACTACACCTTAATATATGCCTTTAAACATACAAGTTTAAAATTTTCTATAGTTATTTATATCAATTTATTAAGAAAAACTTGTAATTTTCTCTAAGATCTTGAACATGTTTCGTTCTTTTCTTTTACTTTAGTTTTAACCAAATTGAAGTGAATATATATATCATAGCACAAATAAATTAAATCTTATATTGTAATTAAAATTAAATAAGGGTGTGTTTGGTAAAACTAACTGGGGTTGATTAATTGATAATCCTAAGCCCAAGCCATAAGCTATTTGAAAAAACTTTTATTTTGGGGGCTTATGGGGGATTATGTTTATAATAATCCCCTCAAGATTTTAACACCCGAACGGGGCTAGAGGGCTGAAGATTATGAAAACTAGAATTTCAACTTTCCAAGCCTCTATAATCCCCTGTAAACCCATTGCCGAACACACCCATAGTTTTCTTATAATACATTAACTAAAATTAGTTGTGTAGAAATGTGATAGGAAGGAAGCGTTGGGTTTAAAACCACAGGGGGGGTGTTTAGGCTTATTACGAAAGATGAAGGCTAAGTTTATAGTTTAAGCATGAAAAAGGGTGAAGAACGAGTGAACCAGCAAAAAAAAAACGAAAATAAGCTACGTGGGCCGATACACATCCAGTCGCCCACAGTCAGCGACGAGCTGGCTGCAAAAACATCATACAAAATTACAAATATCCGGAAAAATGAAAATGTATAAAGAAAATTGATGTGACGATGATATGTTTGGAAAAATGGAGGAGGTTTTTACGTTCTTAAATGGTTTAACGAGTTTTCCTATTTCTTAAATGTTATAAGATCTCAAGTTGAGACTATAACACATGGCCACATGCACAAATATCATGTGGCTCGGCATTTCGCTCGAATCGCCCTATTCATCTCCTATACATATAGAATATAAGCATGCTATGATGTTATGAGCCTCAGAAAACGAAAATGCTAACCGATTAGACCTAATCTTCATCAAGTCAGGACTTCATGTAAAGTTTGTTAATACATTTGGCTGGTTATATACTTAGCCTTATAGGTTTATACATGTCTTTTTACAACGGGTTTAAATATACCTTTTTAGTATGGCTTAAAACGGGTCGGGTTGGGTTGACCAAGAAACACTTTTATATTCATTTATATATAATCATTGAGTTAATTATGATTACAAAGTCAATATTATTACAACAACAATCTAGATATTTGATTAAATTTTTTCAGAAAATTATATACAATAAAAACAAATTTTGAGCAAACTCAATAGGTTTGACTAGTTCCCTTTTTCACTAAATTTTCTAATTTAATTCATAAACCCTGACCTCCATGCTAATGGGTATGAATCTTTGTTAAGAAAGATTCAAGAGTTACAAGCTCCCTTAAGTTTCAAACAAGCAAAAACATTGCAACATGAAATCAGACTCCATTACCAGTAATCTTTGCAAGAACAGACACCGTTTTTGAAGCAATGAAAGCGGCTTCGATCCCTTACTACTATCTCCCTATCAACTATCTCCGATATCAGCTTCAAAGCAGCATGACAATCTTCACACACACGAAGATTCTTCATGATTCTAATCGGTTTATCGTTTGCTGTATTGATCAAACCAAACACAACTGCTAACTTTTCACTATGCCTGAATAAAAATTTAACCTTTTCGCTCTCTTCTATGTCAAGAAGAACAACAGAAGTGTTGGGTACATACCCTCTCAACTTCATTTCTTTTAGTAACTTCTCCCATCTTTCTTGTATTTCTTCACTTTGGGGATGAGTTTCGTCTCCAGCTACAAACTCGTGGACTACTCCGTCTAGTGATATTGAACTCCATCCCGGCGTTTTTTTTACCCCTTTATGTCTCATTAACTTTCTAACTCTTGCAGCATCTTCCCACCTCTTAGCTTCTGCATAAATGTTAGATAAAACAATGTAGTATCCATCATTAAATGGATCTAATTCAAGAAGGTGTTTTATTGCTTCTTCTGCCATTTCAATATTCTTGTGGAGCCTACAGGCACCAAGTAGGGCTCCCCATACCACCCCATTTGGCTCGATCGACATATTATTTATGAATTCACGGGCTTCTTTGAGTAAACCCGCCCTGCTCAGGAGATCAACCATACAACCATAGTGTTCGATTTGGGGAACTATGCCATAATCTTTAATCATGCTGGTGAAGAATTGACGACCCTTGTCGACCAACCCCATGTGGCTACAGGCATGTAAGAGCCCGATAAAAGTAACCCCGTTTGGCTTGATTTGTAATTGAATCATTTTGGAAAACAAATTTAAAGCTTCCTCACCTTTTCCATTGATAGCTAACCCTTGGATCATTGCTGACCATGACACAATCGTTCGTTGCTCCATCTCCTCAAAAACACTACAAGCTGCTTCTAGACATCCACATTTGATGTACATATCTATCAAAGTGTTGCAAATTCGAATATTTCTTCTAAATCCGCTTCGGTTTGAAAATTCATGAATCCTCTTTCCTAAATCAAGTGCACTGATATCTGCACAAGCTGCAAGAACAGCCACCACAGTTACCTCATTTGGACATAATTCTTCCTTCTCCATTAGAGTAAAAAGATCAATTGCTTCTTTTGGTTTTCCACCCTGAACAAAACCCATGATCATAGATGTCCATGACCTCACATTCCTCTCTGGCATCCTAGAAAACAACCCATAAGCTTCATCCACATTACCCTTTTTAACCAACTGTGTAATCATTATGTTCCATGTAACAACATCTCGGTCAGACATTTTATCGAACAGTAAGCAGGCATCATTAATTTCACCAGAAACTGCATAAAGATGAACCAGATTGTTCTGCAAAAACAAATTGGATTGGAATCCAAGTTTTTCAATATACCCATGAATAATCCTCCCGTCTAAACCATTCGAAAGTTTTGTACAAGCTTTAAGAACGAAAGAAAAAGTAAAATGGTCGAAACAAACATCGTATTCACATAATCGACAAAACAAACGAATCGCATCACTAGGCGAATCACTCTCGGCAAAATCTTTCAAACAAGAATTCCATATAACAGTCTCGTCATTTCCAGATAGCTGAATGAATTTGCTAGCATAGGGAAAGCTAGGAGTCAAGGCGCAAACAGACGCAACATGGGGAGGCCGAAGGATAGCGGCAGAGGTGTTAGTTTTGATGAGATGGGCATGAATTTGTTTGAGTTCAGATGGTGAATTGAAAGCATGCAGAAGACGATTTGCAGAGGTTTCTGGTGTGAGTTTTCGAGAATTCGTTTGGTGGGTTTCAGGAATTGATAATGAAGTTGAGGAAAGTGCATAACGAGACATTTGATCTTGTGTTTGAATTGTTGCAAGTTATCCGAGATTGACACTCTCACGAGTCATCGGCTCCTAGCCTCCTGTGAAAAAAGAATTTGGATGAGTAGCACTTAACCTAAAACCTAAATATCATCTGATCCAAATAATTTAAATATTGTCTCACTTCTTACTTTCTCTTACACGTTAAAAAAAAAAGGTGTCGGTAGCTTTAGATCGGGGAAACCAAAGCCACACCCAAAAAAGGGGTGTAGGGTTCCCGAAGCACCCTCTTGGAACCCAATCTCTCCCATACAAGTTGAGTTATTTATTTATTTTTTTCTAATTTATTAGTTTATCAAGATTTTAATATACTAATTAAGATACGAAATATAAACTTATAACAAATGAAACAAAAAATATATAAGGTGTTATTTTAAAGAAAAAATGAATATTAAATACTTATAAAAGGTATAAAGTCTGAAAGGATAAAGTATCTGGGATAGAGACACATGTAGAGTACTAGAGTTGCAGACAGAGACAAAGGGAGGCTGAATAGTGTTTGGCCCCCCTAATTAATTAGCTTAAAGACTTTGTATATTATAAGTTGATTCGAGCAGCTTTTTATTTAGTTCATCCTTAAATAAAATTAAAAACCTAATATAACATCAGAATAAACAATGAAAGTTGAAGCAACATTCTGCTTTTGAGTGTTTAAAGGTTTTCTTATTTTATTCATTTTTTCTTGAGATATTTTTCATGAAATTTTACTCCGCTTTCAAATCGTCGATTGATATTTTATTCTCTATTCTGCAATTCTATATTTGCATCATTTTAATTTAAATGTAGATGTTGTTTTTAGTTATATCAAAACCAAACTATCAAATAATTTGGAAGCTAGAAGAAATGGGAGTAACCTATTTTACAATCTAGTTTATAATATTGAATTATAAAATTCAATATAATAAAGAACTTTCTGTTATTGGAATCGTGAGTCAAGAGTTTGTAGTGAACAATTATTTTTGTTATTGAATTATTGAATCACAAATCATGAGT
>JAUEJL010115757.1:0-12186 GCA_032274825.1 Drosophyllum lusitanicum | reverse complement strand
AACATAGGTCCGGACCACAAGGATCAATCACAACACAAGCAAGTTATACACATAAGGTCACAACTTGCCAGAATCAATCACATAGCATAGCATGCTTCAAATCAGGTGAATCATATTGTCAATACATATCTCATTATCATAAACATGATAACAACCAATAACAATTCACATTGATGCCATATATAAACATAAAACATAATACATAAGAAACAATGGATGACTTGTATGTTTAAAAACAGTTTGTGTATCCGCAGTGCACAACTCACCTGTTCGAAGTGATGAGGATCACTTACACTTCAAATCAAAGCTATAAGTCAATTGCACGAAGGTCCTATGATCACAACACAAGGTTAACTTAGTTAAGTTAACCATACATTGAAGTTACACATAAGTATAGACTCAAAACACGACTTAAACACTAATTTCGGGTCTTTAAGACCCCTTATGAACTCCCTAAAACCATTAGAAACAATCCCAAATCAATTACAAGGTCAAATGGGGTCAGAAACAACTTTTTGGAGGTTTCAGGGGGTCTCGCGCCGCGAGATAGGGTGCCTTGCGCCGGGAGAAAATCTCTGGAAAAATGGAACTTTTGCTGTATGCGTCGCTTCGCGACGGGGACTGCACATATCAGTCTTCTTCTTTTCTTCTGCTGCAGCTCACCATTTCCAATTTTTATCCAAATTTCTTAGCACCAAAACTTATGATTGCAAACCAAAGGCATAAAACTCCACCAAAACCACTTTATAACATCAAACACCAACAATTTTACTACCTTAAATCATCAACAACTAAATTTACCATCCTTTCCCATTTTCTTGACCCATTTACTCATTTAAGCACAAATTCACCCATAATTCACCAACATAACATGTAAAACCACAATCAAACTCATATATCAACACTTTAAACACATTTAATCCTTCAAAACCCTAACTTCAACTATTACCCCAAAATTGACCCATTTACCACAATTTTTCAACATAAAAAGTCAAAGATCATAACAAACAACAACCCAAACTTAAAATCAAACACCAATTAGGAGTAGAACTTACTTGATTCAAGTACCCCAACTTGTGTTGATGTTTTCTTGTCCAACCCAAGCTCAAAGATGAAGAATATGAGGTTCAAACATCAAAATCTTGAGTCAAAACACACCAAACACCAATTTCTCCTTGATTTCTTCTTCTCCTTGCAATCTCTCTTCTAGAACTCTCTCTCTCTCTCCACGATGGCTTTCTCCAGATTTTTTTTTGAACATTTGACTTCAATTGAGGAAGTCAATACATATATGTACATATTTACAAGTTTGGTCCTCATTCTTTCATTCTCTTTACATATATATACCAAATTCTAATATATAACACACACACCCAACTAATAGCAATTAAATACAAACAAAACACATCATTTACTAAATTTCCATCTAAACTTGCATTGTATATATTTTTATAATTTTACCAAATTACGGGTATTACAATCAGTAAATAATATGTATGAAAATATTAATAAACTTTATTAATAATTAATTAATTATTAGTTAATCTTGACAAAAGATTAATTAATAATTAATTGACAAAGGGATAGAAAGAGGTTAGATGATGTTTGTTAACAAGGATAAGATGAAAAATGACCAGAATACCCTTTGACTAACCGTCAACTTTAACCGGAGTTAGCTTAAAGGACCAAAAGTGAAATAAAATGACAACAACAATGACTATTTTTGTAATTATTGAAGTTAAATGACTAAAACTGAAAATCTGTTACAACCACATGGACATTTTGTAATTAACTCTATAATATATACTAGATTAGATACTTGTGTTATACATTGGCTGGTTTAAAAATGATAGTTATTAAACATTTATAAAAAGATATTAAATAATTATAAAACACGAAATAAATAAGAAATTCAAAGATAATGATAGATAGACAACGTCCACTCAACACTTAGACCAACGATAGAAGTGTCGATGCGAGGTTGAGGGCAAACGGGACGGGAGATGAAGTCTTTATTTGTTAAAATTAAAAAAATTAATATGATTATAAAATATTGAAAATGATATATTTAAGATTTTGGTTAAATATGATATTTGAAATATTATAAAGGGTTAATATGATATTTATAAATTAGGGTGAATAAATATGATATTTTAAGCTTTAAAAAGACCATATATGAAAATTCGATTTTGAACAAAAAAGTCAAACTTGGATTCCAATGTTGATTAAATGGATGATCAAGATTGATTAATTATATTTATTTATTAAATAAGGAGGTATGATCATTCAATAAATTTGATGTATATTAGTCTTTTATTTATATTAGAAGATATAAAAGACTATAAAAGGTAATGCCTATAAAAATGATAATCAAGCTAATAAATAGGAGTAGATTTATACTTATGATAAGAGAAAGAAAGATGATATATTCTCCTACTTTTTTCACCTACTTATCCTCCTACTCAGAAGATCAATACAAGTGTCAAAATCAATGGTGAAGGCGAGGAAAGAGAATTAGTGGGCTTCACATGTTATCTTGTGATAAGTAGGAGGATGAAGTAGAAAAAAAATATCATTTTCTAAGAGATAAATACGAATCCCAACATTTTTCGGCTTAAACAGGTAGAACCAAACCATAAACGAAACCTGGCAACTTTTGTTTATGTTAATTTAACTAAAACTTCAATATCAAGACATGACAACTGATGTTTTTACAACTATATATTATTAGCATTATATATATGTGGCCATGGGTATGAGAATTTACTTTGTATGGGCATCTCTGAAGGGATGTTATAAAAATAGTAAAAGGGTTAAATGAGAGTTGAAGAGGTGGAGTTGAATAAAAGTGGGGTTACATTCTCATTGGATGGTTGAAGAGGATGGGGGTGGACTCCACAATATACTCACACACAATTTAACATGATTCTTATCACACCAATAAAATCACTAATACCATTTGATCTTTAAGGAGTGGTAACACCCTTTCATAATTATTATATCGTTACGTTGGCTTTTTTTTCATCACTCAACCTACAACCCAGTCTCGTAATGGTTATTATTAAAAAGGTTTGAATCATCCCACCCTCTTCTGTAGGGTACAAAGGATTAAGAGAGTTACTATTTTAACCTTTATGATTATTTTTGACAAATTAAGATACGATTGCTTAATATGACAATGTGTGAAAAACGATTAGAAAAAAAAGTATTGTTTTTAATGATTCAGAAAGATGAAATAGTTCAACAACATTTTACAGTTCTTTTAACATAATCTCATTCGGAAGTAATAATCAAACACGTCGAATGATTCAGTATTCATCGCTAAATGATTTCTTTAGACCTCAGTTAAACAGCCTACTCTTACAACTATATCTTGTAATAAGGTTTCCATAAACATTATCGGTCATTGATTTGATTTTATATAAAAGTCCAACTTTTATAACTTGTAATTTCACATTGTAATTCTCCATCCGAGTACTCACAATATTAATTTTATTAATTACCAAAAGCCATTTAATTTATAGGTCAAATTTATTAAGATTTACATATTTATTCATTTTAAAATCTAAATTGTAAATTCTTAGGCCCAGACCCCCTATTTATTTATACTATATTATAAAGCATTTAGGTAATTGAAATCTCTTAATTTTAAGTAATTTAAAATTACTAATTTACCCTTTATTTAACTCTATAAGGAAACTATTATATAGAGTTAATTAAATTCTTAAATATCATTTTTATAACTAAACATTCCATAATAAATAATGTTTAAAAAAATCAAGTCAATGCAAATTAATTTTCAACCTATATGATATTAAATACAAATTAAAAATTAAATAAAAAGGATCTTCATAAAAATAATAGTTTAAATATTTTATCATATAACGCATATTTTAACCTAATAACATGTAATCTAAATTTATAAACATTTTCAGATTTTTAAACGACTCGTGTAATCAAAACAAAATATTTAATTTATAGTATATTTAATATTCTTTTTGTTTCTAATTTTATTGTTTTTAAAAGTTAATAAAAGAGTTATAAAGAAAAGAGAAATAAAAGAAATTGAAACATGATAAATAAAAATAGATAAATTGCGAACAAAAATTGTTCGATGTCATTATAATGCGTGATATAATAGATTTCTGTTATTAAAAACGGACATGTTATTAAGTATAAATTATTTCTGGCCATGTGTGTGTACTATGCTAGTGTGTATGTGTGTGTGTGTGTGTGTGTGTGTGTGTATATATATAGAGGAGGGTTCAAACGAGAACTATTTTTCGTACGAGAACTGCGAGAACCAATCTTAGCCCTTGATTAAACTTAATCAATGGTTAAGATTTTTTGGTGGCTCGTTAATGCTTCATTTTTCAGGAAAATCAAGCCTCGCATATTAGCCTCGCAATTCACAGTTCATACGGACGCAATTCTCGTACAAAAACCGGCCTATAGTCGTTTTACTCGGTAACATCCGTAAAACCGGCCTAGTCGTTAACACGTCGGTGGTAAGTTAATTGTGGTTATTTAAGTGTACGTGTGTTGTGTATCTGTATGAATGGATATACATGAGTCAAGTAACCCACCTCCTCATTTTAACATCTATCTTATGTGTGTGTTACTTTGAAGTGAAGAAAGCTCAAGAACTCAAACTTGAATGTTTGAATTTGTAACTTAGTGTGAGATATTGAAAACAAAGGTTGGTATATCTTCTTTATTGATTATGATTATGATTCGGCAAGCTTTTATATGCGTTTGATAGTAGAACATGAAGAACACCATTAATGGAAGTTTTTGAAGAACTTGGCAAGAAGGTTTTATCGATTTTGAAGTTTTAATGGGTTTTGATGTGTTTTTGTTGATTATAAACATGTTATTCGAAGTTTATATTGCTTTAGAATGGTTAGAAATCGATTTCAAGAAATATGGATGTGTTTTGAAAGTTTGGTTTGAAGCTGGAAATGAGCAGAATCAAGAACATAATAGTTATGTTCGTCGCGCGACGCGACGCGTTCAGAAGAGGGAACGCGACGCGTTCCTGGTTGGTTCGACTTGGGAGGTCCGAATTTAGTCCTCTCCGACTTGTGCTCCGGTCCAACTTTGGTGGTCCGATTTTGGGTGGTCCGATTTTTGGGGCAACCTGACTTTTGTTTTAGGCGACCCGACGCGTCGGCTTATTGGGACGCGACGCGTTCGGCGGAAATTTCAATTTTGGACATTTTATTTTCTGTTCGATCGTGTCTCATGTTATATGTTTGCTTTATATATAATTTTAACCCGTTGGTTATGGTTATGTTTGATATAAATATATGTGAATATATATTTATGAATCGAAGACTGATTTTAGTGTTGTTGTGTTCTCAGGAACTACAAAGAGTCGGTGAGATTAGACAACTGAGTACAGAGATTGAGAACGGTGGTGAGTGGAGGTTTAGTCACGAATGGTATTGGTTGTAACTGATATGGTTACATGGATTTTGAGATGATTGTTGTTGTGATAGACTGTTTAGTCTGATATTTGACTAATGATTGTGTTTGATGATTGGTTATTTGTTTGTGTGTTGTTTGACCTCTACACATGGTTAACGGTATGTGTACATGGTATTTGATAGAGATCAGCTGCTGTTGAATGGGGTTGGTAGAGGTCAGCTGCTGTTGAATGAGGCTGGGCTTATTTGTTATTGGTTGAACAATTTTAGATCTTCTGATGCATTTGTTGCAACGGAAGGGGTTTAACTGTAGTAAGTTGCAAAGGGCTATCAATAAACCTTTGCCTTGGCCCGCATTGGTTGCAGTTTCTACAGAACCACCGACCATCTGGATTTATGTGATTGTCTGATTGCTATTGTTGATTGTGTTGGTTGTTGCTCATAACGGTTTGCTGTTGTGGTTTAGCTTCCATTCACTTAGCTTTATGCTAATTTCCCAATGTTAACCCGTTTTTGCAGGTTCGGTAAGTGAAGCTGTTTAGCTGTGGTTTTTTGTGAGAAGAGAAACTTGACCAACACACTGATATTTGTTTTTTTAATAGAGACGAGCCATGTTTTGTAAATCCTTTATAACACAACAAATACTGTTAATCAGTATAAATATTTGTGGGTTAATGTATATTTTGTTTGATCAATGCTTCCGCAACGATTCTAAAAAAACATGGCTTGAGATTTTCGGTGTTACAATTTGGTATCAGAGCCTTGGTTTGGCGATGTGAGGACAGTCGAAAGTGTTGCATTCCCAAATCTTAACTTGTATTGGGTCAAACTTTCCTTGTTGGGGGAATTAGAGTGTTTGGAGATGCTCTGTGGTAGTTAGTATCTTATGTACTTACGGTTTATCTAATGAGTTATGAGGTGATATGATTCTTATACAGATATGACTAACAGAGATGCTCCCACTGAAACCCCTGTGACCTAAGTTGTGGCTAGAACTTCAATAGTTAACATTTTGGATACAACTAATGAGACTGGTACTTCGGGTTATGAACTTGAAGTTGATCAAAGTGAGTATATTTACAAGTTGGAAAGTAAACTTCAAGAACTCAGAGATACTGTTCGCAGCATGGAACATGAGAGGATTAATTAGAGTGTGCAAACACAGATTCCTACAGCTATCACAACTCAATCTACTACATTACTAGTTACAGTTCTGCTTCCTCCGGTATCACAAGTAATGCAGCAACCGTTTTTCTATGCTTTTACTACTCAAGGAGCTTATCCATTTATTTATCTAGGATTCGGACAACCCTGCACGTATAAACAATTCTTGGACTGTAAACCTTCAGAATATCGTGGAAGTACTGACTGTAACATAACCTTGAACTGGTTGCAAGAGATGGTGAAGGCTTTGGACGCCTATAATTGCGAGGATGAATCAAGAGTTCGTTTTGCGACTCGTATGCTTAAGGGAGATGCGATGGTCTGGTGGGATTCTCTTACAGGCCACTTTACCAAACTACAACAGGATAACATAACTTGGGAGCAATTTCAGGAGAAATTATGTGAACAATACTATGGTACTTTTGAGATTGCCAAAATCAAAAAGGAGTTTAACTGGGAACATATCCATGGATGATTTGATAAGATAGTTCAATGAGAAATTGCGATTTGTGAAACAATAGGTGCTGATGAGGTATCACAGATACAACATTTTGTGGGAGCTTTGCTTCCGGATTACAGGGGTGCTACCAAATGGGCTAGCACTTATCCCAAGCTTTTACCTTAGCTATGTCGGCTGAGGGGATGTAAAAGCCAAAGATAAGATGACTCAACAGCAGATTTCTCAACAGAAGTCCAGATTTGAACATTTTAATGCTCAGCAGCGGCATAGTGGGAAAGATAGTCAGACAAGGAAATCAGAATCGTAGACCTTTGCATAGTGGGTCTAATCAACGAGTAACGTGGTGTGGAAAGTGTAAGTCTTACCACACAAGACCTTGCACACCCCAAACCATGCGCTGTATTACATGCGGTCAGTTTGGTCATGAGATTAAAGATTGTCGTTTTCCTCGGAAAGTTTGCTGGATTTGTCAGAAGGAAGATCACCGGGCACGTGAATGTCGTGTTGACAAGAAAGCTGGGTTAGGGTCAGGAGCAGAGGCAGTTGAGGGATCCTTGTCGGCAGTTGGACAGAAAAGAAGGAACCCTACTATGCCAGAAGGTAGGGCATTCAGGATGACGGTAGATGATGCTACACCGACCGATGATGATATAACAGGTATGTTTTTGATAAACTCTATACCCGTACATGTGATCATTTGACTTTTGAGTTGACGCTCTTTTATTTCTGTGGCTTTCTCCTACTTCTGATGATACTGCTTCCCTAGAAGTAGAGGTAGTCGATAGTAAATGTTTTCCAAATTCTCTTCTTTTGATGCCTATATCTGGTTTTGGTGTTGTGTTGAGTATTTCTTGGTTGAGCCGTTATAGAGCGGGTATTAAGTACCATAAGAAGTTGTTTTCGGATTAATTGAACTGCATGTTGTATAGAGTACTGTATTTGAAAATACATTAAAACACAGTCGACTCCATCTTTAATTCACTATGAAAAAGAAAGAGAGAAAGCGAGAAAGCGAACAGTTTCTGAGATATGAGTTGTTTTGAGATACCGAGAAAAGTTTTTGATAAAGATGTATTTAAGATTGCGAATCTGTTGACAAATCTAACCGTAAAGATGTTCAATTTTGATGGAATGATGTTCACGAAATGACATTTCAAATTCTGAAACAGTTGTTAAGTCAAGCTTTTATTCTTGTACTACTCGATGGATCCAAAGATTTTGTAGTATACTGTGATACTTTATTTGTGGGTTTGGAATGTGTTTTAATGCAGTGGGATCGGATGATTGTTGATGCCTTGTGACATTTAAACCTCATGAGAGGAATTATCAAACCCATGACTTGGAATTTGTAGTTGTTGTATTTGCGTTAACACTATGGATTCATTATCTATATGAAATGAAATGTGATTGTATTGATCATAAGAATTTCCAGTAAGTGTTTACATAGAAAGAGTTGAACATGTGGCAGAGACAGTGGCTGAAACTAATCAAAGACTATAATTGTGAAATTCGTTATCACCTCGAGAAAGTTAATGTAATAGCAGATGCGTTGAGCCGCAAGGGAGCTAGTGATAAATATTTGTTATTATGTGAATTGAATTTATGTATGATTTAGTGGATAGATTGAAATCATCTCAGTTGGAAGCTTTAAAGGATGAAAATTGAAGTTATAAGTTATGGAGAAAATAAAGGAAGAGTTAATTGACGATTCACGTAGAGTGAAGACTTACAGGTGTCATGTTTGAGTACCATTGCTTGGAGAGCTTCGGAATTTGATTTTAACAAAGACTCATAAGTCTAAATTATCAGTACATCCTAGAAGTACTAAAATGTATAACAATATTAAGGTAATGTATTGGTGGCCTACAATGAGAGCAGATATTACACGATTTGTGGAATTATGTCATGTGCACAAGTCAAAGCAGAGTACCAGAAACTTATGAAGTTTGAGACAACTAAAGATACCAGAGTGGAAGTGAGAGCATGTCACGAGGGATTTTATAACAAAACTTCCACGTACTTAGCGAAATCGCGTTATGATTTAGGTGGTTGTGGATCACCTAACGAAAAGCACTCAGTTATATGTTGATAAGATAATTTCACGACACGGTATATCCTTATCCATTGTTTCTGATAGAGATTCCAGATTTGTTTCTAATCTCTAGAAGAGTTTACAACAAGAGTTGGGGACGCGAGTTAAATTGAGTACAACTTATCATCCTCAAACAGAAGATCAGACTGAACGAAACATACAAATGCTTGAGGAAAGGTTGCATGCTTATGTATTAGAGTATGCAGGTTCGTGGGATTCGTACCTATCATTGATTTAGTTTGAGTATAATAACTGTTATCATTTGAGTATCAGTATACCACTTTATGAGATGTTATAAGGTTGTCACGGTTGTACTTCGACATGTTAGTTAGATGAAAGCACAGTTAAGTTTTGATTTAATTTGGGAGATAGAAGCGGATATGAAGAGTTGATACCCTCATCTGTTTGAATACAATAAGATTCTGAGGACGGAATCCTCTTAAGAGGGGAGATTTATAACATCCATAAACCCAACCTAGTCGTTAACAGGTCGGTGGTAAGTTAATTATGATTATTTAAGTGTTTGTTAGATTATATGTGATTAAATAAATATTTATATCACATGCGTTTATGTTAATAAACGAATTCGTTTTTGAATGAGGGTTGTAGATAATACCTTGTTGCATATTAAATGATTAAGGTTGGTTGCTTAAATGATTAAATGTATGCTAAGTAAGCGGTGTAGCACACTGTGTTTGTAAATATCTAAGTTGGCATTGCCACCTCGTGTTGAGATATTCAATTTTGAATTGATTATTTTGTGTGTACGTGTGCTGTATGTGTGTGTGAATGGATATACATGAGTCAAGTAACCCACCTCCTCATTTTACCACCTATCTTATGTGTGTGTTTGTGTGTGTTACTTTGAAGTGAAGAAAGCTTAAGAACTCAAACTTGAATCTTTGAATTTGTAACTTAGTGTGAGATATTGAAAACAAAGGTTGATATATCTTTTTTGTTGATTATGATTATGATTCAGTAAGCTTTTAAGTGGGTTTGATAGTAGAACATGAAGAACACCATTAATGGATGTTTTTGAAGAACATGGCAAGTGGGTTTTATGGATTTTGAAGTTTTAATGGGTTTTGATGTGCTTTTGTTGATTGTAAACATGTTATTTGAAGTTTATATTGCTTTAGAATAGTTAGAAATCGATTTCCAGAATTCGGTTCGATCGTGTTGCATGTTATATGTTTGCTTTATATATGATTTTAACCTGTTGGTTACGGTTATGTTTGATATAAATATATGTGAATATATATATATATATATATATATATATATATATATATTTATGAATCGAAGACTGATTTCAGTGTTGTTGTGTTCTCAGAAAAAGCAAAGACTTAGTAAGATTAGACAACTGAGTACAGAGATTTAGAACGGAGGTGAGTGGAGGTTTACTCAAGAATGGTATTGGTTGTAACTGATATGGTTACATGGATTTTGAGATGATTGATGCTGTGATAGACTGTTTAGTCTGATATTTTGCTATTGATTGTGTTTCATGATTGGTTATCTGTTTGTGTGTTGTTTGACCTGTGCACATGGTTAATGGTTTGTGTACATGGTATTTGATAGAGATCAACTGCTGTTGAATGGGGCTGGTAGAGGTCAGCTGCTGTTGAATGGAGCTGGACTTATTTGCTATTGGTTGAACAGTTCTAGATCTTCTGATGCATTTGTTGCAACGGAAGGGGTTTAACTGTAACAAGTAGGAAAGGGCTATCGATAAACCTTTGCATTGGCCCGCATTGGTTGCAGGTTCTGCAGAACCGTCGGTCCTCTAGATTTATGTGATTGTCTGATTGCTATTGTTGATTGTGTTGGTTGTTGCTGATAACTGTTTGCTGTTGTGGTTTAGCTTCCATTCACTTAGGTTTGTGCTAATTCCCCACTGTTAACCCGTTTTTGCAAGTTTGGTGAGTGCAGCTTTTTAGCTGTGGTTTTTTGTGAGAAGGGAAACTTAACCAACGCTCTAATATTTGTTTTTGAATAGAGACGAGCCATGTTTTGTAAATCCTTAATTTGCAACACAACAGATACTGTTATTCAGCATAAATATTTGTGGGTTAATGTATATTTTGTTTGATCAATGCTTCTGCAATGATTTTAAAAAAATATGGCTTGATATTTTCGGTGTTACAATTTGGTATCAGAGCCTTAGTTTGGCGATGTGAGGACAGTCGAAAGTGTTGCATTCCCAAATCTTGGCCGAAAATGATATAAATACACATGTTTTTAGCCGAAAATAATATAAATACACATGTAGCCGAAAAAGATATAAATACGCTTCTTCCAGCCGAAAATGATATGAATATACATGTTTACAACCGAAAATGATAAAAATTCACATGATTCAAAATGATAACATTTTGGTATCATTTTCATATAGTTTGCATTTTCAAAATAAAATTTTCAGAAATATGGGAAGAGTGCTAATTTGAAAGAGGATTAAAAAATGTGTAGATTGGTATAATTTTTTTTGCTCAAATTCTAAAAATTGAAATAGTTATGACAATTTAAAATTTTAAGGGGTAAAAAAATGAAAAAAGAAAGTTGTGATTTTTTTGAAGGAGGCGCGTGAGCTTCAGGTTGAAATTGTCAATTCATATTTTTCCCCTTTAAATGAATGACTGAGATTTGGCCTTAAAGGAATATGTTTAAGGGTGAGACTATATAGAACATTTATATATATATATATATATAGAGACACACACACACACAATATTATAAAGCATTTAGGTCATTATCTTAATCTCTTAATTTTAAGTAATTTAAAATTACTAATTTACCCTGAATTTAAACCTATAAGGAAACTATTATACAGAGTTAATTGGATTCTTAAATACTATTTTTATAACAAAATTTTTCATAATAAATAAATTTTAAAAAATTCAAGTCAATGCAAGTTAATTTTCAATCTATATGATATTAAATACAAATTAAAAATTAAATAAAAATGATCTTCATAAAAATAATAGTTTAAATATATTATCATATAACACATATTTTAATTTAAGTATTAAAAAATACGTATA
>JAUEJL010115746.1:0-12187 GCA_032274825.1 Drosophyllum lusitanicum | reverse complement strand
AGAGAAAAGATGATGACTTGGTTTTGAAAAGACAAATGATTTTTGGTTGTACTCACTAGCTATGTTTATAGCTAACACTGTGTGTAAAAATGTTTTGTATCCGCAGGATGTCTAAAGGTCTTGGTGAGGCGGGTAGTTGCTGTGGGCATAGCTTTGTTTTGGTTGCATTTCCGGTAATTCTAGATTTCCTACTCTTTCTTTATAGTCGTGAGATTGACTGCAGTAACACCACAAGACTTAGATTGTATTCAATGATAAAGTTTATGGTTATGTTAATACTGTATTTTATTGAAATACTTTAAAGAAACTATAAAGCTTCCGCGTATAGTTAAATGGTTTTATTATAAACTATGTTTTTAGTTTTGAAAAGTTTAAATTTGGACTGAAAACGAGGGTGTTACAATGTGTAAGGCGGCAAAGATGGTGGTAGGAGGTGGAGACAATTGTGGTGGGAGCTGTGATGTAGAAGAAGAAGATAAGATCTTGAAATGAGAGGGGAGGAGGTAGAAGAAGACGATGAAAAGGAATGGGGGGTAGAAAGAGAGATGTTTGTGTGTAGGGTGAAAGAGTCTGAGATGCGAGAGGGAGAGGGTAAGGAGATGAAGTTTGATTTTTTATTTAAAAAAAAGTTAAAATAGTCTGAAAATTAATTAAAAATTAATAAATTGGTAAAAGGACAAATATACCCTCATGTGCAGTGCACATGAGGAGATTTAACGGAGCAAGTTAACAGATTCCGTTAGAAAGGACTGTGATTGCAACAAAATGGTAGTTAAAGGATCTAACTTGCAACTTTTTCGAAAAAATGACTAAACTTGCAATTTATGAAACTAACTCTTATTATTATTATTATTATTATTATTATTATTATTATTATTATTATTATTATTATTATTATTAGGAATGTAAATTAGACGAGTTGTTCGCGAATTATTCAAACTTAAAATCGTTAAAAGCTTGAAACAAAATAAGCCTAAACGAGCTCGAACCCGAGCTCGAGCTTAGATAAAGACTTATTTATTCAACATACCCGAGCCTTGTGTATTGGGCTTGTTTAAACTCGCGAGCTTAATCGAGCCTTGGTACATTTTATATTTATATCATTAAATAGAAAAAAGTTCAAAATTCAAAATTTTTCATATCATTATTTTTATTTATATATAATTAAAACTATTGTTCAAAACATACTTATATAATTTAAATGATCTTTAGTGAGCCAATCACCAAGGGCGGAGCCAGTATTGTAACATAAGGGAGGCTTCCTTTATCATAACATTAATGCAAGGATTTTAATATAAGGGTGCTTTCTCTAACATAACATTAATGATACCCATAATATATGAACGACATAAAAAAACTAATTACCTGTAGGATAATTAAATAGTGAAAGTTTGTCTAAAGACAAGAAACTACATGTTAAAATAATTGCTTAAGCTTTGACAAAATCAATCTTCAAAATTTTCTCGTAATCACCGGTTCTTTTTTTCATTAAGTAACTAGCTAGTAAGAAAATATTAACTAAACAATATTTCGAATCATGGAAATAAAATAATAATAATTTAATTGAATAACGTTGACTTGTGATTGATGATTCAATAACAAAAAATGTTCATTACAAACTCAATAAACATGACTCACAATTCAAAAAACATAAAAATTCTTTATTATAAGAAATGTTATAATTCTTATTTATAAACTCAAATAGTGAAATAGATTACTGCTATGTAAATTACAAACCCATGTGAATAACTTTCTTCAACTTTCTAAATTCTTTGGTGGTTTGATACCGCCTCTTTTCTGTTTTGGTAAACTCAAAAACAACGTTTGCATTCAAATTAAAACAAGCAAATACAGAATCACAAAGTAAAGAATAAAATATCAATGAATGTATTGGCAGCGGATTAAAATAACATGAAATATGTGTTGATCGAGAAGCAAAAATAAAATAAGAAAACCATCAAACTCATAATGTCATTTCAGCCTTCATCTTTTCTTCTAGTATTATACTAGGCTTCTATTTTAAATTGAGGAGGAGCTTAATAGAAAGCGACTAAATTTGAGCTTATAAAATAAAATAATTTTAAACTCATTAGGGGGGCTTAGCACCCTTCAGCCCCCCACTATCTCCGCCTCTGCCAATCACGAGCTTTGTATAACCTTTCGTGAGCCGAGCTCGAGTCTCGGATTACGAGCTCGAGTTTCTGTAAATGTTAAATAACTTTGGCTCGATTAGTGTAAAACTCAACTTGTTTACATTCCTAATTATTATGATACAAAATATCTTTCAGGTTTTTATTATTCTACATATTGGATCAAGAGAAGGTGATCAGTGTGATTATTTTGGCTAGCATTGGTTGTTGGTTGAAGAAGGTTTATTGTGCACCAGCTTGTGAAGGTAATTTGCTTTGGTTACTTTTATCTCCAACTTAAGATCTGATCAATCAATGTAATACTTTTATTTAGGGGCTATTTGTTAAAACAGAATGATTAAGTATCAAATGATTTTGTGGTCTGAATAATTCAAATGCTCTGTATGAATCTGCCTCTAAATATAACATGTTGTTTGATAAAGGTTCTGAATGAACAATCTGAATTATGCAAATTACCATTTTAACACTAATAGTGATATACAGGGGCGGAGCTAGAATTTCTAAATAGGGGGGCTCGTATACTAATAATACCTATAATATACGAATGACGTAAAAAGTTTGATTATTTTGTAAGATAAATAAATAATGTAAGTTCTTTTAAAGACAAGAAATTACGTGTTAAAATAATACTTAAAATCAATCGTTTTGTCATTAATTAATATGTTTGTAACAAATATTAAATAAAACAATATTTCAGATCATAAAAATTAAAATAATAACAATTTAATTCGATGGCATTAGCTCGTGATTTATGATTCAATAATTCGGTAACAAAAATAATTGTTCACTACAAACTCTTGACTCACGATTCCAATAACAGAATGTTTTTTATTATATTAAATTTTATAATTCAATATTATAAAGTATATAGTAAAATATGAGTTGTGTTCAATAAAGTCCACTATAAAAACATAGTCCTTAAATTTTAATATTCAATTACAAGTGATTCAGTATACAATCACATTTGATTTGTAAAAACATCACATGTGATTTGTAAAAATATCACATGTGAATTACAAAAAATTAGGAAAATGTCACTCCGCCCAAATTTTTAAAATTTAATCTGGACCATTGATAACATTGATCCAAAGGCTAAAATTAATCTCTTAGGACTATAAATTAATTATGGACTATATTGAACATTCTTCGGTAAAATATATAGGTTATTCTTATTTTTTTCTAGTTTGCCTAGTTAACCAATTGGAATTCGTCAAAATCTTTTGCTTATTTATGGAAATCGATTTTTATATAATTTTATATATACACGCGCTAACTTTTACATTAATTTATAAATGATAACAATATATAAACATGGTATTATTTGTTTATCAAGTAACCACAATATATAAAAACATTATAAAAAAATAATAATTAATTAATGCTTCCAAAAGGCATATGTATCCACACTACACTTCCTCAAGTAAAAGAAATAGTTTCTTTTTTTAATGTAAGGGGAAGAGGGGTCATGACTCATTGGTGTGAACCTCTAAACTATGTTTCATCACAAGAAAAAGTCAAAGAAGAAATAGTCTTCAATTATCTCCTTCAATTTCTTGCAATATATAACATAAGATAGCATAATATATATACACAATACAATATATATGCCATATATGTTGTATTAGTTTTTGTCACCATATATCTTGCTATCCTCTTTTCCATTCTCTTTCTCTTCTCTTTCCCAGAAACCATGATTTAACACCCTCTTTTCCCTTGTCAAAATCCAATCTTAATTGAACTTCCACAAACCCTAATTCATCCAAAACTATCATCACTCTTGTGTGTGTGAGAGAAAGAGAGATGGGAAACTGTTTTCCAAAACCAGTTAACAATCTCTCAAGCACCAATAAGATTCTGGCACAAGGTTCGTATTTTCTTAAACTGCTAGCAGCATCTAAGTTAGACGATGAAAATTCATTTAAAGAATATGCACAGTGTGATAACATTTTTACTTTTCCAGGTGTTTCTGTTAGTGTTCAGAAAAACAAAGAACCCATGATCGATAAACACCCATCCACGGCAGCTGCGGGAGGTGGACGCAGAGGCGAGAGCGATGGCGCCGCCACTTCTGCTTCCCGGGAAATTGCAGTGCCGCCAAGCAGGAGAAAAGTGCCGCAGAGAGACCCGAAATGTTTCACGTTTTCTGAGCTACGAAGCGCCACCAGAAACTTCCGGCCGGACACCATGCTCGGAGAAGGTGGTTTTGGTAGGGTTTTCAAAGGGTGGGTGGACGGTGAAACATACGCGCCGTCAAAGGTCGGTATTGGGATCGCCGTCGCCGTCAAGAAATCAAACCCCGACAGCGCTCAAGGCCTCAAAGAGTGGCAGGTTCGTTTTTATTTTCTTTTTTATTAAATAATTTCGTGTACATTTTTTCTTCCGATTTTTTGTTATTTTGAATTTAATTAATTTATTAATTGCATGTCAAAAGGCTTGCATGACGTATACAATGGTTGCATGCATTTATGACTTGTACATTCCACTTCAGCTATTGTACCTTTGCAAGTATTATTTTTCCAGGACTGAAATTTCTATGTCCAAGTTAACATACCACTTTTCTTGCATAACGTACATGTTAATAAAGAATGTTTTTCTGGATTTAGAAATTTTAGCCGGATAATAACTTTAGCATATTCTATGTTATTAGGCTATTGGCCTATTACCAAAACAATATTTTAGGCGCATGTCATTTTTTCATATTAAATTCTCTTATTTTATTCTATGATAATAACACGTATTTTATTAATTATCTTTTTTATATATTTTTTATTTTTGATATATATTTTAATCTAATAATAGAAAAATGGGTAGGAAAATTTAATAAAAGGACATAAAACCCCTTTTAAAAATAGGTGATCAATATATAAAACTAATTTATCATATATAATAATTATATAATTTTTATAATTTTACTCTTTTGTTATCTAAATTTTTCATTTATATAATAAAAATATTATGATTCAAACAAATAATTGTTATTATTTATTTTGATAAGTTTGTGTGAATAAATCATTTCTGTTAATAGAATTTTTTTAAATTTTGCAATTATTTCAATTGATATAATGTTTTGTTCAAACTAAAATATTTGTATATGTTGTATAAGTTTTCTTTTGTATTAGTAAATAAGGATTATATTTCTTTATAAAGTATTCACATGGTATGAACACCTTATAAAAAATTTCCAAACACATGTCATTTTTCAACTAATTAATATTTAATTATTATATTTTCCTCCCTTGCCATTAATTTAATAATATTATTTATTTGGGGGATAGGGACCCTTTTTTCGTGGGTCAAAAGGGTTGACATTTTGGAGAGCAAAATTTCGTTTGACATCTTCAATTACATGTCTGTTTAATCCCTAAATATATTTATTTACTTTCCAATTTCTAAAGTGATTATTATTAAATTAATTCTAGAAATTTAGTTGCTCAACAATAGATAGTTGACTGGCTAAATGTCAAATATAAGTCAAAATAATTATTAGTTTGTATTAAAATTTTCTATTTCTGAGACCTTTCTACTTAACAAATGCTAATTAATTATTTAACAATAATAACTTTAGACCTTTATTTCATGAAACTTTATTTGGCCATTGAAATCTCTTCTCTTTATAATATAATATAATATATAAACACACATAAGCTAGCATCACACATACTCGTTCATCGGGAGAGGACCGGCTCACGTGGAGTGATTCTCTACACGGGATAAGCCCGGTCGACATTCTCCCTACTGATGAACGAGTGGGTTGCCACTTCTACTATACGACAATTTTCCACTCAAAGTTAACATTTTTATGAAATTTTAATTGTTTTTTACAGGCAGAAGTGAAATTCTTGGGAAAATTCAGCCATCCAAATCTTGTTAAACTTGTGGGGTATTGCTGGGAAGATACAGAGTTCCTTCTTGTATATGAGTATATGCAAAAGGGCAGTCTTGAAAATCATTTATTTAAAAGTAAGTAATTATTGTATTTTCTTGATAATTAATTAATTATTTAATACATGAATAAAATTATAATTAATATAATTTTGCAGAAGGTGCAGAACCACTTGCATGGGCTACAAGGATAAAAATTGCCACTGGAGCAGCCCAAGGACTTGCTTTTTTACATAATACAGAAAAGTCTGTTATTTACAGGGATTTTAAATCTGCAAATATATTATTAGATGCGGTTAGTGAAAACTAATTCTGTTTATTTATATTTAAATCAAATGAAGAAATTTTTATTTATTTTAAAAACATTTTCTGTTTTTAAATTTCTTTTTTCAGGATTTCAACGCGAAACTTTCGGATTTCGGACTCGCGAAGTTGGGTCCGGCAAATGGTGAATCTCATGTGTCGACGGGTATAGTTGGTACATACGGATATGCGGCTCCAGAATATATAGCCACCGGTTAGTTATCCTTACTCGTCTTATAACATGTTCTTGGTAGTTAAATTTCGTACTTTTTTTGCTAACCCGTTTCGGATTTACACCGATCGGTCTAACGGATAAATTAAAACAACGAATCAAGTTATCTCATGATGATAGTTTAGCAGTTAAGGATCCGGGGATCAACATTTAATAAAATGGATTTTTTTTAAAAATTAAATAAATAATTAGTTAACATAGGATATTTTTTAGAAATGGAGAGATTGACTTCAAAGGCGATATGATTTTTTTCGTTATCTTATATTATCTAGCCGGCTAATTATTGATATTCTATACTATAGTTTAATACATTCGAATTATCTAAAAAAAGACACGTTTTAATGATGTGACATGCTAAAGTGCTAAATACGTACTTAGCATAACATTTTGCATTATTCGGAGGATATTAATATTAGAGCATGAGGTGTGGGTCAGGGTGGTGGATGGGAAAGCATCCAGCATCCACCATTGTTTAGGATATAAAACGTGTAAAATAATGAAAACTTCGTAGGTATATTATATTACGTTGATAACTATTTATAGAGTTTATAAAAGGTACAAGAGAAACTCTAATATGAAACCCTAATGGGCCATAACCTATCTATACAATATGGTTGGACCATCCTATACTAAACTCTAATTTACATTCTTTAATAACCTGGAAGTGTCTGGAGGTTTCATGGTCTACATGCGATCAACGTCGTTTTTTTCAATGTTTGGAGAATTTTAAATAGTAGTCTAGGGCACGGTGAATCACGATAGGGAAATCTTGATTTGATGATGATAAAAGAAAGTGATGTATATTGATGTGACATTCGGGATTTTCCGTGTCGTACAACTAATGCTATTAATATTATGATTATAAAATAGATAATATATGTCAAAATAACCTAAGTTTGTCTTTTTGACAGTTTTACATATTAACATTTATATTTCGTCTACTTATTATTTACTATTATTAGTTGTTTGAAGTTAAGTCATGTTCCTAAAAGATGATGACAAATGTTGTATGATTAATAACAGGTCATTTATATGTGAAAAGTGATGTGTATGGATTTGGAGTAGTACTTCTAGAGATCTTAACGGGTCTACGTGTACTTGACACCAATAGACCGGGTTCACAGCATAACTTGGTGGAATGGGCTCGACCCTCGTTACCAGACAAAAGGAGACTACGAAAAATCATAGATCCAAGGCTCGAACAAGACTACCCATCAAAAGGAGTCAGTAAAACCGCAGAGCTCATCTTGAGTTGTCTAGAACCCGACCCGAAAAATCGACCTTCAATGGAAGAGGTTGTGGTTAGTTTACAAGAGATTAGTGATATAAAAACAAAACCAAAGGAGACAAAGGTCCACACAACTGGCCCACCCCACGATCGTCGTTATCAATCGGCTCACCAATCTCCGCTCCATACCAGGCACCGTGGAGGAGGTCGGCCCGATCAACGCTCACCGATCAGATCGTATTGACCAAGACAATGAAGAAACATGTGTTTGAAGTGCCTATGGAAGCAAATATGAAAGGGTCTAACATGAGTAACCCAAGAGACCCAATGAAAAAGCCCAAGGAAAGAACCCAACTAAAGGTTGTCTTATGAGTTATGACCCAAGAGTTATGGAAGGTCAAATATGTTGTTTTTGGTTATGTATATTTTTGTTAGTTAGTACAAAATATGATTTATATTCTAAACTCTTATAATAAAAAGAATTTTTATAGTTAATCAAAATGCATCTAGTAAATAAAAAGAAATTTTTTGAGTACTACTTATTTTAATTTGGTATTCAAATAAAATCATTTCATTGGACTTATTTATTTTAATTTAGTAAATAAAATAATGTGATTGAAAATAATCAATATGTAACATTTAGTAAAAAATCGATATACAAGTATACAACGAAGTTAGAAACACTTGTGTGAATATTTGGTATAGAACTAAAGATGCCCAGATAAAATTTCAACATTCTTATAGATTTATACACCATGAGGCTGGATTCAGGGAGAACATCTTTTGACAGAGAATAGATTTGGGCCCTTAAACTCTTGAGTTGAGAGCTACAAAAATATAATGCATCTAAAGAATAAATTGCGAGACACAAAAAAACCCTAAATTTTAGCATTGAGTCTAATAATTGAACCCTTAGTAAGTCGATATTAAAAAGATGTAATATCTTAAATACATAGATCCCTAAAGTTTGCATTTAGCCCAAAACTTAGACCCATGAATTAACTAAACCAAGTCCAAGTAACTGAAAATATATATATATATGATTAATTTATGGAGAATGATAACCCAGTAAAAAGCAAGTTAATTTTGATCTTTAAAAAGGAAGCATGTTTTTCTATAGTAACATGATTCTTTTAAAAATGACAACATTGTTATTTTTAAAATGAAAACATGAATATTGTGCTTATTTATTTTGTCAAAAATAAAGTATGTTGTTATTTTTAAAAAATTAAATTATACCATTTTTAGGAATATATGTAAGTTTGTTTTAATGACCAACAACCACTTGCTGATTTTCAATATGATGTTTCTATGAACTTTGACCACATTAAATTTTATGCCAAATTATCGAGAAAGGTAATCTAAATATCAAAATTTATCAATAAAGGTAATATTCAATTTTTTTGGCCGAGAAAAGATTATAAAATTCAATTTGTAACAAAAAATGGTATAATGCATGAAATTTATATCTTTTTTTGTTACAAATTGAAATTTATAATCCTTTTTTTGTTAGGTCTAAGAGGTAATTATACTCTTTTTTGTTACAAATTAAAATTTATAATCCTTTCTCAGCCAAAAAATTGGACGTTACCTTTATTTGCAATTTTCGATATTTAGGTTACCTTTCTCGGTAATTTTCCCTAAATTATATATAGATGTTACATATCAATAATGTTTTGTGATTTGTGTTATCTTTGAAGTAAGTCACACAATGATCTAATTAGACATGTCTGAATAGGAAATAAGATGAATAAGATATCAACTCTCAAGTGAAGTGTCTAGAATAGGTGAATGGAACATGAAGACTTGATCCAACATGGGATCTTGTATAAACTTGAGGGGAGTTTATAAGGATGAATGTGGAAGGCTTAGTAAACTTCCTTCAATGGTTTTACTCCCATTCCTACTCGCGCGTAAGGGATGCAGAGACTATAGTCAAATACTTGTGTGTTCGAAAAATCTTACCACTCAAATCAAATTCATCCCACACATAAAGTTCCTGAAGTAGACATCTTACACGATCAAGTTCTCATAAGCTTTCATGCAAGTAGATCAACTCTGACAGTACATACTCTTTCGACTATTTTACTTTGAAACACACATAGACCAAATTTGTATTAAGAGAAACATGTCTAACACAGGTCTCATTCATGTTTATTTTTTGTTTCGAGTCTTTCATTCCTACTCCGTCCTTGTGTCATATAATATAGAGTACAAACAACTAAATTCACACACACACACATCATGATTGGACTGTGATCCGGCTATCCTCCATCAGGAGATCACTTACTCTCTTTATGAATGAGTTGCTATGATATGTACAAACCTGATTTTATACTTAACGAAATTCCTCCTAATTTGCTTAATTTGACAACTTTCCCTTCAAATGTTGAAAAAGGAGTTCATGTTTGGGTTTGGTAGCCTTAAACCATAGCCTTTTGTTTACATAGTTATGGCGTTTCTAAAGAGAAGGTAAATTTGTTATGGTGTAAGTTCATTAAGTCTTTTTATGATTGTGATTGAGGTTTAAATTATACTGGTAATTAGTGTAGATTAACGGCTTTGTTTTCTACAACTCAGTTTTCTTAGCGTTGAGAACATTTGTTTTCCTTGTCCGACGTTCCATCTATTAGAGAAAACTTTTTAGTCAGTGGCATGTCCCCTTCCACCTTCGATTTTAGTTTTTACTGGCTTGCTCTTTATTCGATGGTCCTAAACAGTCTTATATATCACATGCTACGAAGTATCACTTTTGATGCTCTTTGAAGTTTTTGAAGTTGGAGAAACGAGTTGGTTCATGCTAAGCCTGGGCAAAGGATTGATACTTTAAATAAGAACCCGTTTTCTCGAATAATTTTTTAATTTTTCATTTCGGCTTCGTTTGAGAAGTAAAGGTTTGGTTTCTTCTTGGTGTCATTACACTAAAGTCCTAGAGATGCATTAGGAGAGGTTAAATAATGTGTTATAGTTTGGTAGAAGTGATTAATTTGGTGGTGGTTAATAGAACTTTTAAATAAATTAAATACTTGTAAATTTTTTCTTAAAAAGAAAAAAAGATGAATAGTTATTGAATTAAGAAATGGGGCATGAGATTATGAAATCAAAATTCAAATGATTTGGAGAAGAATTTTGACCATAGTCCACATAAATTCAAATGATTTGGAGAAGAATTTTGACCATAGTCCACAAGTTCATGCTTAGACACTAGAAGCTTGGTTTGACAATCTACAATGGTCAATGAATGTCACTTTTGGCATGGGTTGGCAAAAGGGATTAATGGCCTAATGTCACTTTGAGTAATCATTGTTTATCATGATTTCTAGATGACTCAAATTATTGTTATATATTTTATATCATTGTTAATATTAATAATTTAATATATTGATATTAATTATAGGTATCATCACCTATCACCTTTATATTAACATGCAATGAAAATAATTGAAAATAAGAGTTAGATAAGAATGAGTCTAAATATTAATTCATTATTATTTTAAACTATCACTACTTATACACTTGCACTTACCAAACTTAAAATTATAAGTAACCAATAAGATCATAAAATGTCATGTTTTCATCAAATCATAGTTTAACCAACAATACAATCTATTTCATTATTATTAAACTTAATAATAAAACATTTTCAGATTGGGCCTAGTCGTGTTCGAATATGGTACGTCGAAATCTAGAATTTAATATTGAATAAAAGTATTTTATTTAATCAATTAAGTTGAAATTGGAAGAGAATAATAAAGAAATGATAATATAAAAATATTAATAAAAATAGATAAAAATAATAAATTATTAAACAGTATAGAATGAGGATTCCAAAAATATCTCCGTTAGTTAAAACGGGTACTCGAGTGTTGAGTTGTATGTTGAAAAGGGTAACAAGATACCCACTTGTGGATAATATTAACCCACAAGTAGGTTCCTATCCGTGTACCCACGTACACAACTCCAAACACATACAGACAACTCTCTTTTCTTGTTCTTATCTCTCTTGTTTTTGGCTTTAAAGGAGAAACCATTCAAGAGATCATTCAAGCTACTGATTTTGCAAGAATTCAAGTTATAACTGACCTTGTTCTTCATCTTCAACATCCTTAGTTCTTGTAAGTTTCTTGTTCTTCCATTCTTGAGTTTTGACCATTTAGGTCAAATGGGTCAAATTGCAAATTGACCTCAATAATTAAAATCAATGATTCCAATATGTTCCTACACCAATTCTAAGTGATAAACAATCAGAGTATTGAATTAAAGAAGTGTTTTTGGTTGAATTTGGATAAAAAGCTCAAATGGGTCAAAAATGGTGATTTTGATGCAAATCCTTAAATTGGATGTTAAAGTAAGTTGTAAGAGTTGTTTCTAGCTTAGTTTGAATGACCATTT
>JAUEJL010115735.1:0-12187 GCA_032274825.1 Drosophyllum lusitanicum | reverse complement strand
CTTGCCTATTTGTGTTGTAGTCGTGCTAAATAACTCGGATTTATAAATTTAAAACTGGTACGCTATACGCACATCAAGCACCTCCGCAACCGGTAACTGGCGGTTGTCCACCATCGTGCGCCATGTCCATCACTACGACACCGCATTTCCAAAACTTGGACATAGCCACTATCGTGCAACTGGTACACACGCCATCACCATCGACATCGCCCTCCTCATCACTACAACAGAGCCACCATCGTGCACCACTATCTGTTCTTGTGTGTGTGTGTGTGTGTTGAGATTTGGGTTTTTGATTGAGTGTGTCTGTGTCGTGTTCAAATCTGTTTGTGTGTGTGTTTAGATTTAGGGTTTTTAAGGGGTTCGATTAGTGGTGGTGACTGGTGGTAGGGGTTTCATAGATTTCAAGTTTTTATGGTTAAAGTGTGTTCTTGTTGGTGGTGGTGGTGATTATGGAGGGAGAGAGAGAACCGTATTTTTGGAGTTTGTTGGTGGTGGTGATCGGAGGTAGGTGGTGGTTTTTTGGGTGGAGGTGGCAGTGGTGATGGCAGCGTCGGAGGTGGCAGTGGTGGAGATGACCGGAGGTAGGTGGTGGTTTTTTGGGTGGAGGTGGCGGTGGTGATGGCAGCATCGGAGGTGGCAGTGGTGGAGGTGGGCTATGGCAAGAAATTGAGATGGAGGAGAGAGAAAGTGAGTGTGTGGGGAAGAGAAATAGAGAAAGAATGTGAAATTTATTTAAAAATTATTAAATATTATTTATAATTAATTAAAAATTAGAAAAATATAAAAAGACCCAAATACCCTAGACTTCACAGACTTGACAAACGGAAAACGTTAGAAAGGACCATACATGCAACAAAATGGTAGTTAAAGGACGATGCTTGCAACTTTTTCAAAAAAAGGATTAAACTTGCAATTCGTGGTTAGTTAAAGGACCATTTATGAAATTAACTCTATTATAAATGAATGATATAGTTAAAAATAGTTTGATCTTTTACTTCGATTTACTTTTATTTGTATGTTTTTCTTAAATAACTTAAGTATAAAGTTCTGTTAGTTTTTTATTACATATAAAATCAATTGATTTAGTATAATTGAGCAATAAATACAAGGTGCAATGATTCATACCCAAAATATAATACGTGAAAGAAATCAAGAAATAAAAGAAGCTAAATGGTATGTTTGGTATGAAACTTTTTGTAGCTTATTAAAGCCTGTAGCCTTTTGTTTTAAAAGAAAAAACCACAAATCATGTTCGGATGAAAAGACTGAAAGCTTTTTTTTAAACAAAAAAACTCTGAATCAAAAAGCTTCTTGGAGTAACTTTTAAAACTAATTGGAAGCTTTTTATATACCAAAATACCTAAATACAATCTTTAATTGTTTTATATTTCCTCCCATTTTTATAATTTGTCCTTTTTTATTATTTTACACAATTAAGCTACAGTTACCAACTAATTTGCCGAACACATATATAACTAAAATAAACTGCTTCCAGATTAAGCTATTTCTGCCAAACACACCCAAAATAATATGTAATATGACAAATGGTTTGCATTTTAAAAAACATCCTTTGTTTTTCTTTCATTTGTATTTCATCTAGCGTTGTGCTAGTTTTTCCATTTATAATATTATTTTGTTGCTGTTAAGAAAAAAAAACCACTAAAATATCATATGCTAATCGCTGTAGCTTGAATTTATATAATCATTAGTAAGAGGAATAGTGACTTTCCTCGTTAATATTATTATTGTTATATAAAATAATTTATAAGCTACTAAAATATCATATGCCAAACACATCTAGTGCCGACCGATTCGATAATTCAGCAGTGGGTGATGAATGGTCTCATACTCTCATTAAGATACTAACAAACAACCCATAATCTTCTTCTTTCTTGCATGCATACATATTATTGATCGCTTCATCCATTTTGTCGATGTGAGGGATGTTTTATATTATCATCCCATCATGCAGTGCTACTGTCACGATGCTATGCATGATCACTAGCGCGATAAGCTCAACATGAGGTAGTATCGAGTTATTGTTTTTATTTTATTTTTGGGTTGAATGTGTAAAAGAGGGATACGTAAAATTAAAGGAGTTAGTGGATCCTTTGATTATGATGGTAAAATATCGATCGTTTGTGGTTCATATGATGAGTGTGTGATGAAAAAATGACAGAAAATGCATTTCTTAACTCAACCCATTTGTTGGATACAAATTTTTCGAACCAAACCGGAAGCGATTATATGTTTCAATTCAATATACGACCAATTCAAGGAATCAACAATTTCTCCCGTTTCAGTTTTGGTTCTTATAAGGTATTGACTTGGAATTTTCCGAACCAAATTGATTATAAGTTTTTGTTTAGTATTTAGTTCCAAAAAATCATCATTTCGTCTTTAATAATTTCGAATTCGGTACCCAATTTTATACGAGCTCTTCTGTTAGATCCCTAATATTATGTTCATTATATTTTAATGAAGTTTAGTTTTTATATGACTTTAGTCATAGTTTAGGATAGCTATTCTAAATATCCAAGGGGTATAAATAGGGGTGAGCATGGTACCGGAACCGGTACCGGTACCGATTTTACCAAATACCGAATTTGGATTAAAGACAGTACCGAATACCGTACCGAATATTTATATACGGTACCGGTACCGGTAACGGTACCTATTTTACCTAGTTTTTTCGGTACTAGTCCCGAATACCGAATCTCGAATACCGATTTAGCAATATTGCAAGTACCGAGTACCGGTTCCGGTACGGTACGACATTTTCGGTATCCATGCTCACCCCTAGGTATAAATACAAGTTTGTAAGCCCTAATTCAATGAGCAATTTCGTACGTATCTTTCTTGTTCTCGGTTCTCTCTATCGACAAACCTAAAATCGAGTTCATCATTGTGTGATTGCTTCGTATATTAGATTGATACTTGATACCACGGGTTCTACAATTGGTATCAGAGCCATCTATGAATTAAAGGTTAGTTTTTTTTATCGTTGAAAATTATCAGATTTTTTTGACGTTCTTCTTCTGTTCATCATAACCTAGGTTTTACTCTTCATTTCTTCAATCAAATCCTTATATATTATTTGTTTTTTGGTAATTAAAATTATTTTTTGGGTTTGATTATATGAGTTTCTTTAGCAGTTAGAATCATTAATTAGCATGCTTCGATTGAGTTTTGTGTATTTGAATTGATTCGTAGCATCGTCGACGTCTGTTCTACGAGTTCTACTTGTTTGAATCCTACAAACCATCACCTCACAATTTGTGAATTAATTGTTTTGGCCACCGACCCACTATCTCCTTCAATTAATTGTTTTGTGACTTCTTTAATTAATTGCTTTGTAATTTAATTGTTGCGAATTAATTGTTTTGGTATTGAGAAAATCCTCGCCATCGTTCTTCGAACAAACTTTGCCGTCTCGCCCCTCGCTGTCTCGCCATCACTCTTCGCCGACCACTCTTCGCCATCTACCCTACCCCCTTTCGCCATCCACACTTCGTCACGACGCCATCCCATCTCGCTGTATCACGCTCGCCGTCTCCTCATCACTGAATTGCATTCTGTCTTCGCCATTTCCCTTTCTCAGTCCACTTCAGTTTTGTTAAAGACTAGGCCCATTTTTTTACAACCTCAGCCCATTTTTTTTAATCTGTCTCGCTACTAAACCCCACCCTCATCACCCTTCTTTTTTTTTTTTAAATTATACTATTGTTGGTCAGTAGTTTTTTTTAAGTTTTTTATTGTTAGCTGTTTTTTTCTGTTGGTATTAGTAGTTGAATAGTTTTACTAATTGTGTTTTCGATAAATAATTGTTGCAAGCTGTCTAGAAGGTTAGAAAGGGTAATATTTTTTTTAGGATCATTCATTTTTTCAAAACATTCTTTATTCTATAGTCGATCATTTTTTCAAGTATCATCTAGTTTTTTCAATCTTTCTAAGATATACATTCTGAAAAAACCACAAGCCTGCCAATCATGTCAAGTGTTGAACAAACGTGTGTTTCTAATCTTGAAAAGGACTTAAACAGCAAAATTCAAACTTTAGAAGTCATATTAGATAACAATTACAATGAATTAATTCATTGCAATCGAGAATTAGCCTCAGCAAATGATCAGTTATGTTATGTACAAGGAAAGTTCAATCTTTGTGAAGAAAAGGTTAAACGTCTAACTGAAGTAACTCTGAACTTACTGCTAAATTAGGGGATGCAAAAATTAAATGTAAAGATTATGTTGCTGAGCTTGACTGATATGTTAAAGAAAGAACCCAACTGTATTCTAAAATTAAAGAGTTAGAAGACAGTCTTTGTAAGCGTGGTCAAACAGATCAGACTATCTTTCTGAATAAACCAAAAGACACTAAATTTTACAATGTAAAAGAGGGTCTAGATTTTGAAAATCCAAAGCATTTATTAAAAGTCTTTTGTGCTCAATTTTATGAATTAGAATACATGGGTTTGGGGTTGACTGATCTAATGAGATTCACAGGGGCTTCTGAGGATGATGAATTATAAATTTCAAAAAGAGAAAATAAAGAAAAAATGCAACTCTCGTTGGATTACACCGACTTGAATAAAAGTTATGGAACACGAGAAATTTCTTTATCAACTGATTTTCTAACTAGTTACTCTCCAGAAGAACTTAACCAGAAATCAGAAAATCTTTCCGAGAAACCAGAGTTTTCAGATCTCTATATTTCAAGTTCAATTTTGAAAAAGAGGATCTCTCAACTTGAACAGGACTTGGCACAACAGAAAATGGAGTTTGATAATGAAAAAGAAATGCTTTTTGATAGAATTAATTTTTTAAGTAAACAACTTAATTTCACTGCAAATAACTCACTCACACAAATGAAAGATGGTTTCAAAGTTGAAATCTTATTTGCACGTTCGAGTTGGTCTTGTTCCAATGATGACGAACCATTTTCTACTTTTGAACAACTTTTTTCAAAAACACTGTATATGAGTCCTCATAAATGTCCCTTGTGTAAACCCTACTTGTTCATAAATACCCTAACCCTATCCACAGACAAAGGAAAATCTGTTATTGAATAGAATTTTGATGAGTTTATGAAAACTGATTTGGGAAATAATGTGTTTAACAATCAGTGCAGCACCTCTCAGCATGATCAATATGTTAAATTTCCTAACCAGGATTTGAAAGTGACGACAGAGAAATCTTTAAGTAAAAGGTAAGCCAAGAGAGCATTGTGGCTTGAGAAAAGAAAGAGTTTTCTAGAAACTAGGAAAAGACTTGTTCAAGAGAAAAATCATTTTGGTCATTGTGGTCATAAAAACAATATTGAAAATCATATTGGTTATAAAGACAATGTTGATAATCACTATGGTTATGGTTACAACAAGAACAATTTTATTCATGTGCATGAAAGAGCTTCGTATGCCGGAAATAGTTCTCGTTGTACTAAGACTAATGGTTCAATTGAGTATGATTTTAATTTCAATGTTCATTCACATGATAATGTTAGAAAATATGAATATTCTACTTTTGTTAATTCTTGTTGGGATGTTATAGATACCCCTGATGTGAAATATCCATTTAAGGTATACTCTATTAAACATCTGATAAGATTATCTAAGGAAAAAATTTGTATCTCTCCTCAACAAGTGAACACATTCTTGGTAAATCAAAATATTCAAGCGGAGAAACAAAATTCTAACTACAAATAGATACCTAAAAATGGATTTGTAGTTAATTCTCCTAATCCTCCAGAACCAAAACTCAAATGGGTACCAAAATCTGCATAATCTGTTTTGCAGATAAGCCATGGGACATTGTTGGAACACCATGGAGATCGTTCTTATTATTTTCGAGAGTACATTGTGTTCAATACGCAGAGAAGTTCAAATCTCATGGCTGGGAGAAAGAAGAGTGTTCCCTGCAATCTACTTCAGACATCATTGTGTTTAGCATCAGCCTTGCAAGTACGCTATTTTCCTCGGGGAGCACAAGGTTGAAGACTTGCAAGTACGCTATTTTCCTCAAAAAAAAATCTTGCTTTTATCCATACTTGTAGGGGGAGTAATTCTAGAAAATTTTCACAAAATATTTCTTTCTTTCTGTTCTAATTTCATTTTTAGAATATCCAAAAATATTAGAAAATCTTTAAAAAAAATACAAAAATATTTCATTGCTTCGATCACTTCGTGCGTACTGTGTTTATGCAGCTTTTTACTCCTATGGTCTAGCCAGAGCCGGACAGACCTACCCAAGGAGCGTCCTATTTTATAGAAGTGAGAAAAAAAAGTGTCTATCATTATGAAAATTTGTTGAGGGAGAAGTTAAAAAAAATTCAGAGAGCTAAGAGTGAAAGAAAGGATAAAAAGAAATGAAAGATACCCACTAAATAGTGTCAATCTGGGTAACCACATCTACTACCGGTCTTCATATGTTGACTACTGGTATTGAAGAAGACATCATGGATCTAGTAATGCAATACACTTACCCTACCTAACTACTCAATTATCTCTTAAAAGATAATTGTTTCAAGTTTACACGGAGATTTAGCACATACACTATTGGCATCTCACTTGGAGATTGTTAATATTGAAAATAGGAGGACAGCTACTCCGGTCCTCAACTTCCTTCGTGCATTTATTGAGTCTAGAGCCAATTGCAATATTATTCTTATTCTAGGACACTTATGAAATCATTTGTCTGTTTGTGTGACAGTGCTGGAACATCTTGAGTAATATCTTTATGATATTTACAGTGATAGATGAAAATCCTACCAGGGCTACAATCATGCCAACACTGAACATAGGTCACTTAGTTTATTTAACTGATGTGTTAACGGAAAATCTACGTGATTCCGGTGTTACAACGGCTGAGCTATTTGTCATATATTTTTGATAGAGTCATGCTGAAACTAGTTTACAAATGCATGATGATCATGATGGATCATGTCCATCATGAGGGGGAGAATCAAGTTTAAAAAGATATTTCACTTGATTTTGAGAAATTTCAAGATGAGTTCACATTTATTCGATAAGAAGACAAAACTCATCAAAAGTGTCATCAAAAGTGTGTTGTTGAAGACAGATATAATACAAATGTTGAGGAGAATATCAAGTTAAGGGGGAGCTAATACATCAAATGCAGTGTGTCTTAAAATTTTCAGCCGTTTTTTACATTTTGGGGAGATGAGATCTTTATTTCCTAAAAAGACAAAACAAGAATAGCTAATAAAGTTTCAAAGAGAATAAGACAACTGTTTACAAATTTGAAAGGGAGCAATGTTTTGAAAAAGTTTCGGATCTTAGTGTTAAAGATCGTGAGTTACTTTCGAGGGGGAGCAAATTTTGCTTATAAAAATTTTCAAATGTGTTGAAACAACCAATTCAACCCTCGAACAACATCTGTGCATAGTCAAGATACATAATTCTCGGGTTATGCTGAATTGCTTCCGTGAAGATAAAAGAGATGATCATGGTTGTAAATTCTGATAAGCGTGAGGCTTCTACTGCAATCTCTGATAAATAACCTGATCATTGCTGATGAGTCTTTGAAGATCTCTTTAAGACTCAAAACTTTAAACAACGATCTCCTGAACGTTGGATGCAGAAAGAAAAAGAATCTCTGCATATTCTAGATGGGGATATTGTTTTGGTGCTTAAATAGATAATATTCATTTTTATGCTTAATTGTTTTTGAACACAAAGGGGGAGATTGTTAGATCCTTAGTTGTGTTCATTCCATTTTAGTGACGTTTATATTAGTTTAGAGTCCATATGACATTATCAATAGTTTAGGGTTCATTATGTAAATACCCAAGGGGTATATATACAAAGTTGTAAACCCTAAATCATTCAGCTTTCATTCATACATTTATCTGTGTTCTTGGCCGTATATCCTCTCACGTACGTATCTTCATATATACATATTCAAGAACTTCATCATTGTGTATTGATTGCTTCGTTATTTGATTGATACTTGATAATACGGGTCCTACAATGGCTTCAAGTTATAATGGTTCTATGACAAGGACCATCCTTCACGATCAACACGTCTCGCCTATATTTGCTCTCTTGATGTGTTTTGGTACTGTACAGGAAACATGAGGATAAGCTAAAAAGATGATAAGGATGAAAAAATATGAATACTTCTTATATAATACTCTTTTCTTCCAATTTGAGTTACCATCACCAGAGTAGGATCTTGGGGATTAATTATATCAGCATCTTGTAAATTAGAAGCGCTATATATCTATCTTGATGTTATATTAAATGTGGAATTGTGAACATGGATAATATATCATTAACACAGTCCTAACATTTACTTAGGAGACTTATATATGCTCATTTCATGGAAAAGCCTTTGTACAATTTATTTACACCATTGTTGTATAGTAAATTAATGACCTAATAACAAACTATTCATTTCAAAGCAGAGGCTAAATAGGTGACCAAAGTGGCAAAACTATCAAACAACATAAAGCAAATCCATATGCTTACCGCATACACTAGCTTGTCATCGCCAAAGACTCGCTACCGGACTAAATATCTTGATTTTTACTTTGACCGTAGAAAAAGTGAGTTTGAGCTTCAGTAACGACGATATTGTCGCCCAAAGTAATTAAAAATTAGTAAAATACACATTTAACTCTTATGGTTTGATACTTATTGCACTCGCGTCCTAAACTTTTTTTACGTTCATCCCGATTGTTTGCGTTTGTTACACTCATGGTCTTTGGTGAACTTGAAAATACAAAATTGTCAAGTATAGGATGGAAGGAAGGAGGTGGTGCCAAATGTCTTCCCCTCATTAAGGATTTAAAGGTAGTTTGTGAATCTTCATTTTCCTTCTCTTTTCCCCATTTAACCAACTATATAAGGGTTAATTATGCACGAGAAATGCCTTCCCGAAGAAAAGATACCCTCATAAAAACAATTTCTGAATCCTTGAATGCCCATGGAAGTCGGTAAATAAGCTTGTAAGTCGAAAAATAAGTTGATCCAAACTTTGATTTGAATGTGTTTATGTAGCTACTAATGTAATAGCAGAGCATAATAATGTTCTTATCAAAGCATCAAGAGCTTGACAGTTTTATGTTCTTACATCTGATATATATAAATTCCAGATCGAGCAAACCTGCTCTGTGCACCCTGTTCTTCCAGTGCCGCGGTCGATTCATCTTTGCAGGCAAGTTTTCCAACATTTCAATCACAGCTATTTGTTGAATTCATGCCAATTTTGTTTCAAGAAATCATTGTAATTATAAGTTATTCTCAAAATTTTATGATTTTACGTAGTTTATATCCCCACCTTTTACATATCTAATCGATTTAACACACTATCGTTTTTCAATTAACCAGCCATTGAAGGTTCTTAACTTCAGAATCTGATAAACATTTCACAAAGGCATGATTGAAGCTTTAGAACAGAGGTCAACTCGGTACTCATGCAACAGGATTTTGCTTTTTTTTTCTTCCTGTGTATGACTTTTATGATGCATTATACGCATCAAGGTAGCAGGAATCTGCTAAGCAGCTTGTTAACTTCAAGCTCTTAAGATATCGACTCTGCTCAAGTTTTTAATGATGCATTATATGGCTCAAATTTACTCTATCAAAATCGACTACATGATTGCAGATTTGCAGCAACTCAAGAAAGATTTGTACCATTATGTAAACATAAACACAGTACAAGTATACAACACAACACATTTACAACTTACTGGAATCATCCTTCTGCAGAGCCAAAGACGGAGAGAAAACAACGCTAGGAAGTGGAAACTAGTTCTAAGAAACAAACATGAATCCTGGTTTTCAGCTACTTTGGTTGAACTAAGTGGTAGAAACCAGCTTTCTTGTCTACTCAAAATTCAAACTTTGAATTCTGGGATAACCATTAGAGGCCTTTTCCTTTGTGAAATTATACCAAAGTTTTCACTCATGTCTAATTTGGAAAGATCTTGCATGTTATTAGGAAGAAACCAATCAAAGTTTTGAACCAAAGAAGCCAACATAAGGTGGATTTGCTTCACAGCATAAGGATACCCTGGACACATCCTCTTTCCTACACCAAAAGGTAAAAACTTGAAATGTTGTCCTTTGAAATCCACATTCGACCCAGAAAACCGCTCGGGTTTGAATGATAATGGGTCTTCCCAAAGATTCGGGTCTCGCCCCATTGCCCACACATTGATTATTAGCTGAGAATTCTTAGGGATTGTATAATTCATAATTTTAGACCCTTCTAATATGGCTTGTGGATGCAGGAGTGGTGCTGGTGGGTGTAATCTAAGTGTTTCCTTAACACAAGCATGCAAATAAGGAAGCTGGGAGACCTGTGATTCCTTGATGTACATTGTTGAACCAATTTCATTCCTTAACTCCTCTCGAATTGCGAACATAGCTTCTTTGCTCTTGATCAATTCAGCTAACGCCCACTCGATAGTTGAAGCTGTACTGTGTGTTCCCCCTGAGAGTAATTCCTGTAATACAAATTCTATCAATAATCATTCTATACTGTTATGCGATGCAATCAAGAAAGCAAGAAAAACGACTCAAGAATTTACGTGGTTCAGTCGAAGATATTTCGACCTATATCCACTGGTAAGAATAGAAGAGTTTCTTATTAGTCCAATGTTTACAAAATGATACATTGAAAACCCTAGCTAGGAATACATATACATACATATATATACACCATTCCGATCGGGTTATACCCCATTCCGGTTGGATCATGAACCATTCCGATCCACTTAATATAAAGTCACACTTTAACATATACATATATAGACCCCATCGGAAAACCGAAAACAAGATAACCAAAACTAGTAATGAGTGTAGTAAATAAAAACCACTTACAACAGTCAATTGGTTAATCTGAAGATCTGAAAACTCACATCTGAGCATAGTATCCAAGAAATCTTGATCACCATACTCAACCCCTTTCTGGGCTTCTCGTTTAGCTCTTCTTTCCTCAATTATATGTTCCCAAACACTAAATGCTTTATTCATAACCTCTGATGTCGTCTTCTTCAAACCTTGAGGATCCAACCTTTCTAATTTAGGATAAAAATCAGCAACATTTGGTGTAGTTCCCAGCTTCATCAACCTATAAAGAACTCTTTTCAATCCTTTATTTTTATTATCATCACACCCTAAACCAACCAAATCTTTCGAAAAACAAATGTTACCAAGAATATTAACAGTCACAGCAAACACAATTTCCCGAATATTAACAACCTTCCCCTGTTTTGTTTTCAGGAAAACCACCATCTCATCGACGTTTTTCTCCCTCAAAACAGATTGCGAATCAAGCCCTTTAGCAGAGAACAATTCCGTTTTGCAAAGCGACCTCAAAAGCTTCCAATGATCGGTGCACTCAGTGGCCCAAATTAGCGAGTAATTCTGTAAACCATCTTGACCGGCTTTAGGAACCCACCTGTAAGTAGGTAATTTGTCATGGGTTTTCATGATTTCGGTTGCAGCGATTGGAGATGAGCCGATGACGAACAAATGGGTTCCGAGTTTGACGGAGCATAGCGGACCGTAGGTGCGGGATAACTGGGTGAAGTAGACGTGAGGGCCTTTTAGCATGTGAGGAAGGTTGCCTATGATTGGCCATGAAAATGGACCTGGTGGAAGGTTTTGACTCGCCGCCAATTTGGTTCTTTTATGGACGGCTAGTATTAGGGCCAAGAGCGGCGGCAATAGGAGGAGGAGTAAGTTGCCGGAAAACATCTGGGTTTCTGTAGGAAGTGTCGTGAGGGGACGGATGAACGATAGATGTAAAATGTGAGTCGGCGAGTAGCATCACAGTCGCCGTCACCGTCACCGTCACCGTCTTTCGTTATCGTAAAAGTTTATAGATTAAAGAAACTAGTGAAAATCACTCTTTTCTTTTTGGGGGTTGGAGTGTATTAAAGTATAATAAGTTGGAAACCGAAACTTAAAAAATAAACAAGTTGTTCGATGAAAACAATGATTTTTTTGTCTCAAAGCATGATTGATTGTTTTAAAAGTCTAATGCATTTGATATCATCATTTAATAATGAAAATTTGTGTTACTTTTTTTTTTTTGAACGGCAAAAGATCCGATAGGAAAGGGCTTCGACTCGATCATCACCCTTTCCTAGCAAGACCTAAATATATTAAGAAACTACTAGCAAGATGCTAGAAGAAAACAAGAGTTTACAGCCCAGC